>SNQJ01S0131422.1:25856-44530 GCA_010110895.2 Picea sitchensis | reverse complement strand
TTAGGGATCTCTTTCCTTTTTTTTATGAATCTGGAGGGAGCTTCCTTGTGAACCTTTGCATAGGAGGAAATGAAGGCCTAAATGACCTGAATATATGAAGATGAAGAACTTTGGGGGGATAACCCCCTCAGAGGGGACCATAATCAGCTCGCACGAGGGCACGTAGGGATGGGTCTGCACGAAGCTGAAAACCAGAGTCCCTAGAGAACCCTAGCAGAGTTACAATGCATGACCCAAAAGAATCCTACGAGATCCTTAACTCACATTACGGTTTATTTTATATTAAGAAGAAAATAATATTAAAAAAATAATTTAATACTTTATTAATGTATAAATAATAATGTATTACAATTTTTTTTTTTTACTTTATTGTAGTTTTAGTGTATGAATATTGTGTTAATACTTTAATATTTTAATGTATTATTATATTTTTGGACTCTTTATTACTTTATTATTAATTTATGGATGCTTTGTTAATATGTTAATTAATAATACTCTAATATTTAATTAATTTTATTGAGAGTTTATAAATGTATTGATTAATTAATTAATTCTTTAATGATTAATATAAGAATGCATTTGTACTTTGGTAATTTATTAATGTATAATGTATTAATACAATATATTATATATTATTAAGGTATTTACTAATTAACATGTTACATTAATAAATTACATTATACATTAATGTATTGATACTTAATTTATATATCACATTAAGGTATTAATCAATACTTTAATTTTATGTATTTATGTATTAATACATTAATTAGTAAATCGTTCATATATTTATTAATTAATACATTAATACTTTTGCACATTTATGTAATATTACATTAATGTATTTCTTTATTATTACATTATTAATGTATTAATTGTTGGACAACTGAGAGGGGGGGAATCAATTGTTACCGTGATTAAACAATTATGCCCAGTTTAAACTCATTACAGAACATTCAATAATGATTACAATAATTCAAGGAAGTACGCAATAGAGTATTCAACACCAATCACACACATGAAGTATACAGAGACAAATATTTCTGAGGAAACCCATAAACGGAGAAAACCTCTTCTTCTTCATATGATAACTAGTCTTTATTTTCTGTAAATTATCATTCTTATGAGAACCAAATCTTTGTGAGGCTACCACCTCTGTTTTACAAGTTGCAACTTGCTGAGAGCACCAACTCTCTAGTTTTTCTAGCACCAACTCCCTAAGTGTTCCAACACCAACAGGATGGAAGCGCCAACTTCTAGTCACACAGGCACCAACCTATATAAAAGAGAACAATGTTTCTCCCTTGCACCACCCTACCACCCTGGTTTTTATGGCTACAACCAGATGGAAGCTACAAATCCCTGTGTTCAAGCACCCACTTGAAACTCTAAGGACAACAGTCCTCCCTATCACCCTGAGGTATAAAACTTTGTTACAAAAATTTATTACAGTGATACATTATTAGTCAATGGATTACCAGTCCCATCACTATTCTGCTATACTTCTCTGCTCTACCTACATTAGTGTATTCCTGCTCGCATCATCTTGTGCTTTCTGTTCTTCTGCTCTGTCTCTGGATGTCCACTTCTACCTCTATGTTCATATTTTATTCTAAATTTCATGCTCTCTTTTTTTCCCTTCATTCTATGCATTGCACCTCTTATATACTCTTTTGGTCCTCTACACTACCTCCTTCTACCCACATACAAAACTATCAGGAAAAAGTCTCGCTCTCTTATTTGTTTTGCATGTTTTTATCACGCCAAGTCCTCTATGAGATAATCCACTCAACTCTTTGTCTTATTTGACAGTTATATTGAGTCTGTTCCTCATAAGTGGCTTATCTTGAGATTCTTTTCCTTTTTTGGCAGTGCGATGGTTCATCTTATCTATCATAGTTGAGCTTATCCTCTCTGTTACAGTTACAGTTGATCTTCTATGACAGTTACAGGAGGACTTCTTTGAAAGTTATAGGAGTTCCTCATGAAGGAGCTCCTTTAGAACTTCACCCATGTGAACTAGCACCGGGTGCAAGTTTCCCCCATGTGACCACCGGCTGTGACCACACGCCTACCAAAAAGGTTCTACGTGACTTTGTGTTTTGGGTATTCTATTGTGAGTCACCTGACTCTTCCAACTCCTGAACTCCGATTTAGGAGTCTAGCGAGTGCCAGCTCCTTCCCCTATTCTCTAATGATGTGACCTCTAGCTAGGGCCTGGGGCCTAGCTTCCGAGCGATATGGGACTTCATGTATCAGATTTCTGTGAGTTAGCTACCTCGTTTTTCCCAAATACTGATTCCCAATTTCTCGATGTCTGATCACTTCAGATTTATGGCCCATGACCCTCCACGATCCAATGGTTCAGATCAAATTTCGAATTGGCACTTTGCGACTTCGTCTCTTGGATATTTTCGAAATCAACTCACCCCTTTCTTCCAAAACCTGAACCCTGAATCTATGCTTTCCAGATCAACGGTCCAGATCTCTCTGTGATCCAACGATCGAGATATATTATTCGTGTTTTGCGACTATGCCCTTCACGATGTCGAAAGTTGTCTCACCTCCCTTCTTGTGATTCTCGAACTTGCACTTGCGTCAGATCAATGGTCCAAAATCTACCGCGATCCAACGGTCACTGTCGCTCCTCCTCCTGAGTTTACAATTTCTTCTGACTTAGAATATTTTCTAAGTATTTAAAGGCTTTGACCTTTGTCCATCCTATGAGTTTATCTCTTGGATCTCATCTGCACTTCTAGAAAGAGTTGTCCCTTCTGATATTTCTCGCAAATGTAATGGTAAATTCGCTATCTCTTTTGAGGTTTTGATTTCGTTCAGATTCTCAAGGGGTTTTAGTCCTTTGGACATCAAGGGAATTTCTACTGCACTCCTGGAAGTCCTGTGGTTGTCCTCCTGAGCTTGTAGACAAAAATTCCCAATGCTATCATCGTTTCTTTCATGTTTTCCATCATTGTTGCCAATATTCCATCATCGTTGTTGTTGCCATCAATGAAAAGAACACTCTTCCTGTAAACATGCCAATAATCTCCCCCTTTGGCATTGATGGTAACCCTGAAAGGCTGCACTATTCTTCTTAGACCTCCAATTGTAGCATCCAAACCACACCTTTTTCTCCCCCTTTGACATCAATGTCAAAGAAAACTGAGATGGAATTTGTTTTTCCCCTGGTCATATATACTATGAGCACTCTCCCCTTGATCAGATAGACTATTTTAACTTGATAACAGGGTCACACCTAACTTCTAGCATAGATGATCAAACTAAGCTTTTGGAAGCGGTTTAGTGAATATATCAACAATCTGATCTTTGGATGGAATATAATGCAAAGAAACAACAGTGTTGACTACTTGTTCCCTCAGTAAGTGATAGTTGATGGGTATATGCTTGGTCTTGGAGTGAAATACAAGATTCTTTGACACACTAATTGCACTAGTATTATCACAATGGATTGGAATTGGTGTAGTATATTTGACCTCCAAGTCTATAAGTGTCTGAATCATCCACAATACTTGGGTACAACAAGTGGCAATTGCAATGTATTCAACTTCTATAGTTGATAAGGAAATGGAACCTTGCTTCTTGCTCAACCATGCTACAAGAGAATTTCCTAAGAAGAATGCACCTCCACTCATTCTTTTCCTTTCATCCATGTAGTTAGCCCAATCAGCATCTGAATAGACTGATAATTGAAAATTCTGATTCCTAGGATACCATAGGCCATAGTTCATTGTTCCTTTCAAGTATTTGAATATTCTTTTGACAGCTAGCAAATGACTCTATTTAGGTGCAGACTTATACCTTCCTACCATTCCAACAACATGCATTATGTATGGATGAGAAGTTGTGATGTAAAATAGGTTGTCTATCATAGACCTATATGAACTCTGATCAACATCAGGGGAGTCATCATCCTTTCTTAACTTTCATCTAGTGACCATAGGTGTGCTCATAGGTGTAGAATCTTCCATTTGAAACCTTTCCAACATTTCTCTTAGATATTTCTCCTGAGAAATAAATATTCCTTCAGACCTTTTACTAATTTGCAGACCAAGAAAAAATTACAGTTCCCCTATCATAGACATTTCAAATTTAGACTGCATGGCAGAAGCAAACCATTGTACCAATGAAGCATTATTACTTTTGAAGATGATGTCATCTACATAGACCAACACAATGAACAAATCATTATCCTCTGTTTTGATATATAGATTGCAGTCAACTGTTCCTCTCTTGAACCCTTTTCCTTGAAGATATTTATCCAATCTGTAATACTAGACATGAGGAGCTTGTTTCAACCCATATAAGGATTTCTTCAGCTTGTAGACAAGGTCAAGATTATTTGATAGTTGGAAACCCTCTGGTTGTTCCATATAGAATTCTTCTTTTAGATATCCATTTAGAAAAGATGACTTGACATCCATTTGGTAGGCTTTAAACTTCTTATGAAAAGCATAGAAAAGAAACATTCTAATAACTTATAATCTTGCTATGGGTGCAAATGTTTCATCAAAATTCAGTCCTTCTATTTGAGCATACCCTTTGCAGACCAATCTAGCCTTATTTCTTACAATATTTCCTTTCTCATTCATCTTATTTTTGTAGACCCATTTGGATCCTATTACATTTTTATTTGTTGGCCTAGGGACAAGTTGCCAAGTATCATTCTTTTCAATCTGATCCAATTCCTCATTCATTGATTCTAACCAATTTACATCCTTACTAGCTAAAGTTCTTGGGTTCCACCATGGATATCAAGGCTATATGTGATTGCTCAGTGTCTTTGATTATCCTTCTCTTGGTTTGTACACCTTTGTCTTTCTCACCAATTATCTGACTTGTAGGATGATTCTTTTGAGTAATTCTGGAGGAAGGATTTGATGTTGATTGTTGTCTTGACTCTTCTTATCTGGGTGTCTCTTCTCCACCTGATTCATCATATTCTTGTGACTCTGAGATTTGTTGTTCTTCATTTTAAATATCCTCATCATCTTCTTCATCTGACTTGGTGCTTATTCTCTATTGATCTTTTACAGGAGCTTCTTCATCAATTCGAACATCAATACAATCTACTAATTTATTTATTCTTTTGTTTAAGCATCTGTATCCTTTACTATTCGTTGCATATCCTAAGAATATACCTTCATCAACTCTACCATCAAATTTTCCCATATGATTATCAATATTTTTGATGTAGCATTTACTTCCAAATACTTTGAAGTGCTTGATCAATGCAGGTCGACCAAACCATAGCTCATATGGATTTTTATCATTGTTCGGCCTTATATGTGCTTTGTTTAGAATATGAGCAGTCGTGTGAACAAACTCCACCCAGAAGGTTTGTGAAATGTCCCTTTCACTCATCATAGACCTTGCCATCTACTGGACTAATCTATTTTGGCATTCTACAACTCCATTTTGTTGAGGAGTACTTGGAATAGTATATTCTCTTTTAATTCCATGTCTGTCATGGAATTCTTTGAAATCTCTTGACACAAATTCTCCTCCCCTGTCTGAGAAAATTTCCTTTAACTTCCTTCCTGTTTTATTTTCAACTAATGCCTTAAACATATTGAACTTCTCAAACACATCATATTTTCCTCTCAGAAAGGAAACCCATGTAAGTCTCAAGAAGTCATCAATCACCAGCATAAAGTAATGTTATCCTCTAGCTCCTTCCTTTCGTGATGGTCCACATAGATCCATATGAATAATTTGAAGTGGTTTCTCTGAAGATGTGAAACTCTTATATTTGAATGGGCACGAGTCAACTTCCCCATTTGATAGGATTCACAAACAGAGTTATGAGGCTTAGATATTCTTGGAAGATCTTTCACAACACCTTCCTTATTCAACTTGACTATATGATCAAAATTCAGGTGTCCAAGCCTTTTGTTCCATAACCAACATTCATCAAATTTGCTTAAATGACAATCCTCATTATCTTCCTTTAGAACATAGACATTGTTTTTAGTTCTAAGCCCTTTTGCAATCAACTCTCATGTGTTCACTATTTTTATTTTACAACCTTTGGCAGTGAAGGTGACTTCATATCCTCTATCATACACCTGACTGACACTAAGAAGATTATTCTTTAATCCATCAACTAATAATACATCTTGAGATTTGCCTCCTCCATTACTTAAGCTTACTAGATCTTTACCTCTAATCTTTCCTGGAGCATCAATTCCAAAAGTCACATTTCCTGATTTATTTTCTTTGAGTGATAGGAACTTACTTTTGTCACCTTTCATATGACTGGAGCATCGATTATCAATATACCATGGGCTCTTTTGTCTTTGAGCTAACAACACTAATCCACACTTGTTATCTTCTTTCTTATTCCAAACCTTGATGTTTTCAGCTCTGTGATTTGAATCTGGCTTATAGTTATTTAAGTGACAGTCTGTAGCTTCATGTCCATAATTATGGCATATGTAACATTCTGGTTCATCGAATAAAGGATCATAACGATTTTTATGCTTAATCTATGTCTTTTTCCCAGCCATCACATGATTTGCAGTTTGTTATTGTTTGTTACTTGGTTGTCTCATTCTTTGTTGTGGCAGATAACTATTCCTTGGGTGTCTTGATTGCTCATGTCTAAATCTTAAAGAGCAATTTACAGCTTTGTGGACAAAGTTAGAACAGTAAAAACAATATCCATAGAAACAATCTTTGTACCTGGAAAAAGGTTGTCTTCTTTGAGCAGGTTGATTTCTTCCATGCTGATGATTTTTTTGGGCAGAGGGTATATTATTTCTTTGTTCTATAGATTCAGTTATGGTACTTTTTTCTTCACTTCTCCTTAGCAGTTGATTATCTTCCTTTGTTTTTGTAGGTTCGTTGTTGTCAATGGTTGTAGATTTGACAAACTTGATGGATTCTTTGTTGCTTGGTTGATCAATACTTGATCCCTCTTCGTTACCCAAACCATTTTTCAACTTTGGATTCCTTTGTTGATTCAGAATGGTGCCTAATCCTTCTGAGGCTCTAATACTTGTCAGATTTTGATGATATAAGGCCTGGAATTTCTCTAGATCTTTTCCGATGGACACAACTTCAGCTTCCAATTTTTCACCTTTTGTTTTGGCTTCCTTCAATTGATTTTTGAGGATGTCTTCAATCCTCTTAGCTTCTTCTAACTTAACTTTCAACAGAGCAATTTCTTCAAATGGTTCATTGCATGTTTTCTCATACATGAGTAGTAACTATTTTTCTTTTCTTTTCTTTTCTATGAGTCTATCAATCTCTTCCATGGCACTGACAAGTTCTCCTTCAAGATCTACTACTGCTTCACAATAAACGAACTCACTTCCTGTATCTTCAGTGTTTAGGTCTTCTAAAGCTATTATCAGGAAATCATTTATTTTACTTTCAATAGAAGAGTCACTGTTTTCATCATCTGAAGGATCGTCATCATTGTTTACACAAAGACTTTTCTTCTTAAAATTATTCTCTTTATAGACCTTTTGGTGTTTGTGCTTCTCTTCATCGTCATATGTCTGATCCTTTCTTTTGTGAGGACACTTATTTTCAAAATGACCTATCTTACCACAGTTGAAACATTTGAAGGGCATCTTACCTTTTTATTTGCTTGATCCTTTCGTCAGTCTTCTCACAAAATTTGCTTCAATCTCATCTATATCGGAGTCTGTGTTTTTCTATGCCTTAAAGGATGCTTGTCTTGTAGTAGATTTACCTTTGGTGATTCTCATTTCATAAGAAGTTAGGGTTCCAAGAAGTTGATTCAGTGTCAATGTTTTGAGATCAATTATTTCCTCTATAGCAGAGACCTTTGAGTTAAATCTATCAGGAAGAGATCTTAATATTTTTTGGACTAGAAAAGATTCATCTATCATTTCACCTAGACCTTTCATAGTGTTGACAAGTTCTTCTATATGTATGAAGTACTTACTGATAGTTTCATCTTCATCCATATTTAATTGCTCAAATTTTAGTATGTGAGTCTTAAGTTTTGCGTCTTTCACCTTTTCATTACCTTCATAACTACTTATCGGCCCCCACATAACTTTTGTTGAATCACAGTGCATGACTTTGACAAACTCATCTTCTGTAATCCCACTCAGAATATCATTCATAGCCTTAGCGTTGAAGTTGAATTCCAGCTTGTCATCCTTAGAAGCTAGTACAACTGGATTTACATAACCAGTCTCTACCACATCCAAGACATCTGCACCTAAAGCCATTATGTAGGTTCTCATCCTAACTTTTCATAAGGCAAAGTTTGTCCCATTGAACAAGGGGGCCTTATTGGTTGAAGTTCCTTCATGGATAATCATGTTTAATCTTATGGATCTACCTTTGATTGAAGGCATTGGATCTCAATGATGATCACAATAATTCAGGGAAGTAAGAAATAGAGTATTCAACACCAATCACACACATGAAGTATACAGAGATAGATATTCCCAAGGAAACCCATAAAGGGAGAAACCATCTTCTTATTCATATGATAAGTAGTCTTTATTTTCTGTACATTATCATTATTATGAGCACCAAATCTTTGTGAGGCTACCACCTCTATTTTACAAGCTGCAATTTGCTAAGAACACCAACTATCTAATTTCTCTAGAACCGACTAGAAGGAAGCACCAATTCCATAAGTGTTCCAACACCAACTGGATGGAAGAACCAACTTATAGTCACACAGGCACCAACCTGTATAATAGAAAACAATGGTTCTCCCTTGCACCACCCTACCACCCTGGTTTTTCTGGCTACAACCAGATGGAAGCTACAACTCCCTATGTTAAAGCACCCACTTGAAACTCTGAGGACAACAGTCCTCCCTAGGACCTCCCTACAACCCTGAGGTATAAAACTTTGTTACATAAATTTATTACAGTGATACAGTATTAGTCAATGGCTTACCAGTCTCATCATTGTTCTTCTATACTGGTCTTCTCTACCTACATCAGTTTATTCCTTCTCACATCATCTTGCACTTTCTTTTCTTCTGCTCTATTTTTTCATGCGCACCTCTGCCTCTCTTTTCATATTTTCTTCTACGTTTCATGATTTATTTTTTCCCCTTCATTCTATGCGTTGCACCTCTTATATACTCTTCTAGTCCTCTACACCGCCTCCTTCTACCTGCATGAAAAACTATAAAGCAAAAGGCCCGCTCTCTTCTCTGTTTTGCATGTTTTTATCATGCCAAGTCCTCTGCGAGATAATCCACTCAACTCTTCATCTTCTTTGGCAGTTATATTGAGTTTGTTCCTCATCAGTGGCTTATCCTGAGATTCTTTTCCTTATCTGGCAGTGCGACCCTTTGTCTTCTCTGTCACAATTGAGCTTATCCTCTCTATTACAGTGACAGTTGATCTTCTCTAATAGTTACAGGAGGTCTTCTCTGTCAGTTACAGGAGGTCCTCGTGAAGGAGCTCCTTGCGAACTTCACCCATGCGAACTAGCACTAGGTGCAAGTTTCCCCCATGTGACCACCGACTGTGACCACACGCCTATCAAAAAGGTGCTACGTGACTTCGTGTTTCGAGTATTCTATTGTGAGTCACCTGACTCTTCCAACTCTCAAACTCTGAGTTAGGAGTCTAGCGAATTCTATCTCCTTCCCCTATTCTCCGTCAATGTGACCTCCAGCTAGGGCCTGGGGCCCAACTTCCGAGCACTACGGGACTTTGCGTATCGGATTTCTATGAGTTATCTACCTCGATATTCCCGAATCCCGATTCCCAATTTCCTGATATCTACTCACGTCGGATCAACGGCCCACGACCCTCCACGATCCAACGATCTAGATCAAATCGCGAATTCACACTTCATGATTTTGCCTCCTGGAGATTTTCAAAATCAACTTGCCCCTTTCTTCTAGAACTAGAACCTCGAATCTATTCTTGCCAGATCAACGGTCCAGATCTCTCTGTGATCCAATGATCAATATCTCCTCTTCACGTTTCGTGACTATGTGCTTCACGATGTCGAAAGTTGTCTCACCTCCCTTCTTCTGATTCCCGAACTTGCGCTTGTGTCAAATCAACAGTCCAAAATCTCCTGCGATCCAACAGTCACTATTGTTCCTCCTTTTAAGCTTACAATATCTTCCGACTTAGAAGATTTTCTAAGTATTCAAAGGCTTTGACCTTTGTTCCTCCTACAAGTCTGTCTCTTGGACCTAGTCTGCACTTCTGGAAAGCATTGTCCCTTCTGAGATTTCTCACCAATGTAATGGTGAATCCGCTATCTCTTCTGAGATTTTGACTTCGTTTAGATTCTCAAGGGGTTTCAATCCTTTGGACCTCAAGGGCCTTTCTACTACACTCCTGGAAGTTTTTTACTCATCCTCCTGAGCTTGTAGATAGAAATTCTCGATGCTATCATTGTTACTTTCTTGTTTGCCATCATTGCTACCAATATACCATCGTCGTTGTTGTTCTTTCCATCAATGAAAATAACACTCTTCCTGTAAACATGCCAACATTAATACATTACTAATGTATGAAAAATGTTTAACTAATTAATAAGTTATAATATTTGTTTGTTTTTATTTTCTTATTGCAATATCTTAATGTATAAATTAATTAATACAATATATTATTAAAGTATTTATTAATTAACATGTTATAGTAATACATTACATTATACATTAATATATTGATACTTAATTTATACATAAAATTAAGGTATTAATTAATTAATATATTACTAGTTTTATACATTTATGTATTTATATATTATTAATGTTTTACTTTATTAATTAATTAGTAGGTTGTATTAGTTATTTGTTTTTATTTTCTTTTTCAAATCTATCAATATATAATCTATCAATATATCTTTACACTATATTATTAAGATTTTTTTTTTAACATGTTACATTATTATATTAAAGTGTACATTAATACTTTAATATATTATTATTTTTTTATGTATTAATACATTAATTAATAAAAAGTTAAAAAGTTAATATATTTATTAAGAAATATATTAGTGCTTTTGTACATTTATGTAATTAATAATTAATAAATTATTAATAATTGATATTGTTGATTAATACAACGTGAGTGGGTCTAATGGTTAAGAACATGTGTTTCCTCCTAAGAGGTCACAAGTTCAAATCCAGAGTGGAGTAGGGTATGTATACCTTCGTAGACTATTAACAACAACCACATTACTCAATTAATCTAAAAGGGTGGAAAATTGGGCTGATCCACGTATATCAACCACTTTTACTTAAATGTAGTTGTTGCTAGTAGAAGTAATATAACATATTGGAGCGGAACTATGAGGATTACAAAATCCAAACACTAAATCACCTTGCAACAGTAAATACAAGAAGGGGTTCATAAGAATTCCTCAATTACCTCGACATACATTTTCTTCAACAGAAAGGCCCATCTTCAAACTCTACACTACTTAAGAGAGATTATTTTTTGTCCCATATAAAAAATAAAATATCTAAATCAAATATGTAATGTCGATGGACCTCTTCAAAATTACAAGAAGGTAACCTAACCATAATTAAGTTCAATTTCTGTTTGTGATGAATCAATCTCATTGATTGTGAACAAGAAACTAGCCATTTTTATGTATTGCAAAATTACATAGAGAAAAATTCTTTACTAATGATCATTTAGAAAAAAACAATAAAGACCGAGTAATTAAGAAAGTCATTGTATATAAATAATAATTGTATATAAATAATCCAGGCTCTATACAACATGGACGGGGGGAATTTCATTGATTTCTTCTATGCATACAAATGCAAAAAAGAATGTTCACAATAATTTCCATAATGTTGAAAAACAAGAAAGAAAGTGCTCACCTTATTAAATTGCATATATCATAAACGTGCATAGATACTTAAAAAAAAAAAAAAAGGATTTTTAATTTCCTTTGGTAGTCTCCTCAATCCATGGCAATCACAAATCTTCAATATTTCGAGTTTGGATAGCGATCCTTCACTTCACACAATGTCTAATGACAATTTTGTCATATTCCTTAACATGGGTAACAGTTTGAGATACAAGCGATGTAACATGGGAATGTTAGGCAATGTAAGAGCTGACTATTGACATTTTCTAGATGATATTTCTCTAGAATATTAAAAGCTTCCACTCTTTAAAATATTCTAGAGGATATTAAATCAATTAAATAAATTGGTAAGATATATTTGTAAATATGTAGGAGCTTTGTCCATAGGTATAGAGGTTTTCATAATTAGATTTGGGAGTTAAAATTAGATCTATAAAGTAGAAGGTTTTGATGAATAGATTTAGGAGTTAGAATTAGATTTAACAAGTAGGTCTATGCATATATATATAACACATAGTATGCATATATTGTGGATTGTATTTTTTTAGTAGAGTTATTCTTTTAAAAAAATATTTTTCCATTTTGTAAATTATACTTTCTACAATATTTTTCAATTCACGATATCTCTCTTTTATGAGTTTTTTAATTGTTTCAAAAACTGATTTTGTAAATTATACTTTCTACAATATTCTTCAATTCACGATATCTCTCTTTTATGAGTTCTTTAATTGTTTCAAAAACTGATTCATGGTGTTCAATTGTTGAAGTTCTACTTTGTTAGATTGCATCTACGTAAATTGGTTATTTGGATTGCTTGGATAGAATTTTTTTTAACCCATTCCCTAATGGATTGATCATTTTGTTTCTAACATCATGGGCTCTACTAATGTTGAAAGTTTACCCATATTTCATGGAACTAGATTTTTAGATTAGAAGATTGAAGTGAAGAACTCTCTTTGAGAAAAAATCATCATGGAGGATTGCTAACAAAGATTTTTCATATCCTCAACAAAATGATAGAGAAAAAGAGATATGGAGAACCAAGCTTGAGCAAGCGAGATGAACCATTGGTAAGTCTTTAAGCCCCAATCTTAATCGACGATTTGCTAATCTAGATAACCCAATAAAATTGTCGAAAATGTTAACGGTTGAATATAAAGAGGTTGATCTTGCAAATGTAATCTAGATAAAATAAAAGGCATTGAATCTAGATCTTGTTGATTTTGATAAAGTGGTTAATTATTTGAATGTTCATAGAGAAATATAGGTTGATTACAAGAAGAAATATTTCCAATTAATTTTTATAGTTGAAAGTAAGCTTTCGTTGGCTTCTACAATGTTCAAGGAATATATGAAAAGGGTAATTTAAGTTAAACCTAAATCCTCTCACCAAACTTTTGATCAAATTTATAAATTAATATTAGATGAAGAATCTTAGCTCAATAAGGAAGGATACATTAAAAAATCTCATGCATATGTAGTGTAGAGAAAATAAATTTCTAGAAATTTTGAAGGTAATGGAATGAATTTCAAGCCATCTCATGATAGGAAGAAACATTTGAAAGGTTTTAAGAAACAAATTAGAACTAATGATATGGAAAAGCAAGAAGAAAGAAAAAAATGTGTTTATAGGTCATGTGAAGATGAGTTCCACACAAAAAAGTCTTATTTGAAGAAGAAGAAGAAGAAGAAGTAATATCAAAGGAACCAATATAAACCTAAAGTGAAAGAAGGAGATAAAGAAAGGAGAAAGGAAGATTGAACTGAAAAACATTGTTTTCTCATAGTTGGCTCCAAAAAGAAAGAAAATAATCCATGGTCTATTCCAAGGTGAATTTACAACCAAAAACTAAATTTATTGGCAAAGGGGGNTTGATTCTCATTGCAATAAAGAATAGGTGTTATATTTTGGTGCATCTTTTCATATGACTAGTGATAGAGCATTGTTTGCTAGTTTTTTTGAGGAAAAAATATTAGTACAAGAACTTACTAGACATAAAATGAAATTAGATGGTTTTGGCACTAGATCTATTGATTTAAAAAATGGATATTGGTAAAGTGTATATTTTTTTTTAAACTGATGGCTAGGTCGGTCTATTACTCATGTGACATGGGGTCTATTCCGACTGCTACCACTATAACCTCGAGGTGCGTAGTATACCCCTTCCACAAGAACGGGTAAATCGAGTAATTTGAACTCGAAACCTCATCGAACATAACACTTCATATCATGGTACTTGCCAATTGAGGTGCCCAGTGGCGGCTTGAAAAATGTTTTTTTATTGAAAGGATTAGAAATCAATTTTATATCAATATAGAAGTTTTTTCAAGCTAGTTATGAATTTGTTGCTTCAATAGATAGAGTCATTATTAGATAAATACATTCCCTAGATACAAATATTTCTATAGAAACCATTGATCATAATGTTGGGCTCTTTATGCATGCTCGTTTCTTTTATTGCAATGTAGCATCCATTCTTTATATTTGATCATACAAATTGTCTGTCAAAATTGTGGAATGATAGACTTGGACATTTAATTTTCAGAAAATTGCAAGAGATGAAAGCTAATAACATGGTTAGAGGATTGAAAAAACATTTAGTGTCAGAAAGACTTTGTGAAATTTGTGTTTTATGGAAGCATCACCAAGATCCTTTTCCTTTAGGAAAATCATGGAGAGTTAGACCTACGTTGCAACTCATTCAGAATGTTCTATGTGGGCCAATTTCTCATCCATCAATGTTAGGTATCCCTTAAATTTCATTGATGATTACAATAAAAAAGTGTCACTTTATTTTATTCAAATAAAAATTAAAGTGTTCGATGTCTTTCGAAAAATTTACACTTTGGTAGAAAATCAAAGTGGTAAAATAATATTTTCTTCTACAATTATGCATTTGAATCATTTCATAAAAATGTGGTATTAAATCCCAAATAACAACCACATTAGTCCTCAACCAGATATACTCCACATAATAAAAAGTGTGGTATTAAATTCCAAATAAATATCACATATACGTCTCAACCACATATACTCCACATCAACCATGTATACTCCTTATCTATCACTTTTCAATGCTTGGTATCCCTTAATTTTCATTGATGATTACAATAGAAGAGTGTCATTTTATTTTATTGAAATAAAAGTGAAGAATTTGATGCCTTTCAAAAAATTTACACCTTGATTGAAAATCAAAGTTGTAAGAATTGGTGCTAAGAACTGATAGAGAAGGTGGATTCTACAATTATGCATTTGAATCATTTCATAAAAAGTGTGGTATTAAATTCCAAAGAACAACCACGTATACTCCTCAACAAAATTGGGTGGATTAGTGAATGAATAGAACCTTTCTTGAGATGTCTCGATGCATGTTGCAATATAAAAGTTTGCATAGAAAATTTTGGGGTTTGGTTGTTTCTTGTGCAATGTATATATAATTAATAAAATTTTGGATAGAAAAATTCAGGGTTTGGTTGTTTCTTGTGCAGTGTATATATAATTACCCACTAAAACTCTTAAAACCATGACCCGTGAAGAAGCATGAAGTGGTAGGAAGAAATATGTGGTTATTTTGAATTCTTTGGTTGCACTATTTTGGCACATGTTCCACATGAAAAAATAAAAATATTAGAACCCAAAATTCATGAGTGTTTATTTGTGGGTTATAGTGAAGAATCAAGGGTTTATAAGTTGTATGGTTTAGTATCTAAGCATGTCTTTGTGAACATATATGTACATATTGGTGAAAATTTTCAACTCACAACATCACCTCCTTGCTTTGTAGCAACAAATTATTCCATGTTTTCAAAGATATTGAAAACAAATTCCACTATTATTAATGATAATGAGATGCAATCTAGTGTTACAGATTTAATGATGTTCTTAGTGAAAATGATCAATCCATGTCTACATGTGAACACCAATGTGATGGAAATTCTTCAATTCTCGGTATCTCTCTTTTATGAGTTCTTTCAATGGTTTCAAAAACTGATTCATGGTGTTCAATTGTTGAAGTTCTACTTTGTTAGATTGCATCTACCAAGATTGGCTATTTGGATTGCTTGTATGGATTTTTTTTAACCCATTCCCTAATGGATTGATCATTTTGTTTCTAACATCATAGGCTCTACTAATGTTGAAGGTTTACCCATATTTCATGGAACTATATTTTTAGATTGGAATCTTGCAGTAAAGAATTCTCTTCGAAAAAAAATCATCATGGAAGATTGTTAACAAAGATGTTTCATATCCTCAACAAAATGATATAGAAAAAGAGATATGGAGAACCAAGCTTGAGCAAGAAATATGAACCATTGGTAATTCTTTAAGCCTCGATATTCATAGACGACCTGCTAATCTAGATAATCCAATAAAATTGTTGGAAATGTTAACGATTGATTATAAAGAGGTTGATCTTGCAAATGTAATCTAGATAAAATAAAAGACATTGAATCTAGATCTTGTTGATTTTGATAAAGGGTTTGATTATTTGAATCAAGTGACATTTGAATGTTCAGTTAGAGAAATATAGATTGATTACAAGAAGAAATATTTTCAATTGATTTCTATAGTTGAAAGTAAGCTTCCATGGGCTTCTATAGTGTTCAAGGAATATAGGAAAAGCGTAATTCAACTGAAACCCAAATCCTCTGACCAAAGTTTTGATCAGTTTTCTAAATAAATATTAGACGAAGAATCTTATTTCAATGATGAAAGATACATTAAGAAAGATCATGCATATATAGTGTAGAGAAAATAATTTTGTAAAATTTTTGAAGGTAGTGAAATGGATTTCAAGCCATCTCATGATGGGAAGAAACATTTTAAAGGTTTAAAAAAAAAACATTAGAACTAATCAAATGGAAAATCAAGAATAAAGAAAACCATTTTTCTATAGGTCATGTGAAGATGAGTCACACAAGGAAGTCTTATTTTTTTGAAGAAGAAGAATTAATATCAAAGGAAACAATATAAACCTAAATTGCAAGAAGGAGATAAACAAAGAAGAAAGGAAGATTAAACTGAAAAATATTGTTTTCTCATAGTTGACTCCAAGAAGCAAGAAAATAATCCATGGGCTATTCCAAGGTGAATTCACAACCAAAAAATAAATTTATTTGCAAAGGGGGGTTCTTTGATTCTCATTGCAATAAAGCATATGTGTTAGATTTCGGTGCATATTTTCATATGACTAGTGATAGAGAATTGTTTTTTAGTTTGTATGAGAAAAAAATATTAGCACAAGAACTTATGCTTCGACATAAAGTGAAATTAGATGTTTTGGGCACTAGATCTATTGATTTCAAAAATGGATATTTGAAAAATGTTTTTTTTTTTTTTTTAAATTGGTGGAACCGCTACCACTATAACCTCCAGGTGTCATACATACCACTACCACTATAATTTATAACCTCCAGGTGGAATACATACCACGACCACTATAACCTATAACCTCTAGGTGCCATACACATGGCCCTTCCTCAGGCACGGGTAAATCACAGGATTTGAACTTGAAACCTCATCGAACATAACACTTCATATCATGGTACCTGCCAATTGGGCTACCCCCCGGGGCTTGACAAATGTTTTGTTACTGAAAGTATTAGAATTCAATTTTATATCAATATAGAAGTTTGGTCAAGCTTGTTATGAATTTGTTTCTTCAATAGATTGAGTCATTATTAGAGAAATAAATTCCCTAGATATATTTTTTCCTATAGACACCATTGATCATAATGTTGGTCTCTTTAAGCATGTTGGGTTTTTTTATTGCAGTGTAGCATCCACTCTTTTGAATTGATCATACAAATTGTATGTCAAAATTGTGGCATAATAGACTTGGACATTTAATTTTCATAAAATTGCAAGAGATGAAAGCTAATAACATAGTTAGAGGCTTAGGAGGAAGTATGCCCCTAACACGGCGGAGCACAATTAATTCGATGGAATGGGGACACCAAGGGATCCCTGATATGGACAGCCACAAATCAGAATAGGCAACTTGTCACGCAGCATGCCTTCTGGGAAATAGGCAATGGACAAACAACTCTATTTTGGCAAGATTCCTGGCAACAATGGCCAGCCCTGAACACCGAAGAGTGGTCACAGGACATCTGCGCCCAGGCGACAGGTATGGGCCTCACAAAGGTAGCAGATTACTGGCAAAACAACCACGCTGCGGACACATGGCGTCATTGGCATATAGATCGAGGGCGACTCCACTTGACCCAGCATATCAATTTGGCACCTCTCCAAGAGGCTCTAGACAAAAGGAAGATCCCCTTACGACACGGTGAAGACATACTAAGATGGGGGTACAGATCGCAAGGATTCTTCACTACCCAGGAAGCTTATCTCCTTAAGCTCAAGATAGACAACACCACAGACGATAAAACCTGGGGGAAGATCTGGAATCTGAAACTATGGCCAAAAATCACCCTGTTTCTCTGGCTGGTTCTACACTCAAGCATTCTCACTTGGGATAATCTGTTGAAGCGAGGATTTCAAGGACCTTCTCTTTGCACCCTATGCAAGGAAGAAGCGGAAACTTTGAACCACCTTCTTAACACTTGCCACTACACTGCGCAAGTCTGGGATCAGGTAGCGATGGTTATGCACACCTCAGACCGCCTTAGAGACAGCATCATTGAAACCATCAGCAACTGGAGGGATCAACCCTTTAGCTCTCCCTACCTCAACAGAGTTTGGCAGCTCTTACCTGGTTTTGTCCTCTGGCAAGTCTGGAAAGAGAGAAACAGCCGGATCTTCAGAAATCGGGCTCATTCCTAGAGTCATTGTTGGGACCTTTGTCACAAAAATATTATAGAAACTCTACAAATCAAACCTTGGTCCGAGTCTG
>SNQJ01S0131422.1:12193-25846 GCA_010110895.2 Picea sitchensis | reverse complement strand
CCATAAATTCAAAAATTTCTGCTAACTAATCCTATAGCTTACCAGGTATAGAAATACACATGGATTGTAAAATTTTGGCTACCATTAATTTAGATGTAGCTACAACATTATGAAATAAACATTAATGTACCTAATTACCCCCATACAAAACAACATATAAACCATTCACATAAACAAAGTTAAAAAACAACAATTTAGCTCATAAAATAACAAAGAATACAGATAACCACTTATCTTTTCAGAACAATTGTGAAACTCGTTGCTTGAGATGAAAATTCCATCCAACCATAGACTTTTTTTTTTTATATATCAACAACAAATCACCCCCAAGTTTGTTGGAGATACTTCACACACACCTAGGAATTATTTTTCCTAAGGTTTTCCCTATGTTTACTAGTTATTATTCAGTCTCCTATAGTCTAGGGAGAATATTCTCTTCAGTTCACACTTCAGTTTGACCAGTTGAGTAGAGTCTAGATGCCACATTGGGATCATCACCAGCTAATGTGCATTGTCCTTGAGATTATCAATAGAATAGTGAATTACTCATGATTCCTTTATCTCCTCCCCACTTTACTCTATTTCATTCACTTAACTTAAGACCGAGAGACTAGTTAACTCAGACTAGGTGGAAATGAACTCACATCTCAGCTTTGGAGCCACCTAGAAGATGCCCTCTCTTGAGGTTTTCATTGAATATATGACACAAGAGCAGAACAATATTATCAACATGGAAAAAATTAAAGGCTTGAGGGCACATGCACTTACTTTTCATGATGATAGCGGTCATAAAAATAAAAAATATAAAGACAAAGACAAAAGGAAATCACATGCAAATCCAAAGGAGGAAGGGTACTAAAAACCCTTTAACAATGCCTCTGTATCCAAAGGTGGAAAGGGGAGAAAATGGGAGAAAGGCATATACTTCCATAAAGGATTCCATCCATAATATGCATGTATGAAAAAAAAGTAGATCAAGTGGCCCAAATATTTCAACAAAACAACCTTAGAGATCACATCCCTGAGGGTGCCAAGAAGAAGAAGCTAGAAGATCAAAATTCTGAGAAAGGAAATTCTAGATATGCTTTGATTGTCATCGAATCCTCTCTTGATTCTCGGATCATAGATTCAAGTGAAGCACACCACATGGAAGCCACAAAAGAAGTCTACTCTTCATTGTACACATGCAAAGGTCCTCCTATTCTGATGAGGGACAACTCTCCAATCGAGGTCACTGACAAAGGAGGATCTAAACTCACAAACAGAAGCTTCGAGAATGTGCTACATGTTCCCAAAATTTTCGTGAATCTTCACTCCATTTATTATATGAAAAACTATGACATCATAAAGCAAGTCATATTCACGTCTGAAGCAGTGGATATTTATGAGATGAAAACCAATTCTGAGATTGCTACCGGTGAGGCAAATCATCAATCCAAACTCTACACATTTTCTAAATTTATTGAGCCATATTTTTCATTACTGCTTACCCATTCTGATGAAAGCAGTAGGATACGGAACGAAAGGTTAGGGAATTCAAATTTCAGATATACGCAACAAATTATCAAGAAGGGAATGGGTGATGGTCTACCTGATATCGACTTCTCCAAAGGAATTTGTGAGGGATTTGTTCTTAGAAAACACCCTCAAAAGAAATTCGACAAAGGAAAGACTCAAAAGGATTCCTCTCCTTTAGATATAATAAATAGTGACCTCATGGGCCATTTTACACATCCATCAATCATTAAATCAGGTACGTCCTCATTTTTGTTGCTTATTTCTCACGTTTCACATGGATTTTCTTTCTCAGGAAAAAATTAGAGGTCTTTCAACACCTCAAAGATTTCAAAGCCCTTGTTGAAACACAGTCAGGAAAGAAGATAAAATTCCTTCGAATAAATAATGGGGGAAAGTATTTCAACCATGAGATAAAAAATCATTTTCATGAGGCTGAGATTCAGTTGCAGCACACGGTTCCTTATAATCCACAACAAAATGGAGTTGTTGAGAGAAAAAATAGATCTCTAAAAGAGATGGCATCTTGCATGCTACATGCAAAGTCATTTCCACACAGACTATGGGATGAAGCACTTAACTATGCAACCTACATCCAAAAAATATCTCCCCATAGATATGTCAAGGATAAGACCCCCTACTAGGCTTAGAGTGGCCTCGAACCAGAATTGACCCACTTCTGCATATATGGTTCTCGTGCATGGGCCATGATTCCCTCTTAGAAGAGGAAGGCACTTGATCCATAAAGAACATATTGTATCTTTGTTGGATACGCCGACAGTGTGAAGGGATATAGACTCAATGATCTTTCCTCAGCCAGATCATCATTGTGTGTAGTTTCCAATTGAAGGAAAGTGTCTTGCATGTACCTTAGCAAACACATGCAGATACTTTTGTTCTTCCACCTGTCAGAGATGATAAGCATGAACATGCTGACTCTTCTTTAGATGGGATTTTTGATTCAGAGGATTTAGATGATCCAAATACATAGTCAATACAGTAAGATGCAAAGTCAGTCCATGCAAATGCAGATGGAGAGCCAGAGAAGAGGCCCAAGTGAACCAAGACTACTCTTTAGGATGTAGGAGATCTTGTTGGGGGTCCAACTGATACTAGGGGGAATAGATTTGATTTAGAGGACCATCCTCTTGCACTCACTCCCACTGAATGAATGCCACCCAAACATATTTTCTTGGTTCAGTCTTCAGATCCACAGTCCTATGGAGAGGCTGTTGGAAATCCCTTTTCGGAATCTTCCATGCAAGAGAAGTACATCTCCCTCCTTGAGAACTAGACTTGGGATCTAATTCCCTTTCTTTCAGGAAGGAAAATTGTGAGGTGCAGATGGGTCTATAGGACCAAGAGCACAACGGATGGACATGTTGGCAGATACAAAGAAAGGCTAGTTTCCAAATTCTTTCAGTAGGTGCATGGCATTGACTATGATGAGACCTTCACTCCAGTAGCGAAGATGGATTGCATATGTTTGGCACTTTCCATTGTGACACCCAACGGATGGGAATTCCATCATATGGACGTGAAGAATGCATTTATTCACAACAATCTCTCTCAGGAGATCTATATGGAGAAGCCTGGGGATTTTTGCAGGATTCATATTTGGTCTGTCGACTCAACTGAATGTTTACATGCTCAGGACGGTTGATTCACTTCTACTCTTAGTTCTGTATGTTGATGATTTATTGATCACCGGTTGCTCGACTTCAAGTATTGTTGCAGTCAAGAGGATTCTACATGACAGGTTCTCAATGATGGACATGGGTCCTCTACATTTTTTCCTTGGACTCAATATCGCTAAGGATGCATCATGCATCAAACTGTCTCAGAACAAGTATGCACGAGATCTCCTTGAGAGATTTCACATGACAAAATGCAAGTCTGCCATGGCTACTTTCCTATCAGGAGTTAGACTTGAGGATGGCAGGGACAATCCACTAGTTGACAACACACTGTACATATAGCTAGTGGGGAGATTTTTGTATCTCACACACTCAAGACTAGACCTCTCCTATGTAGTTGGAGTAGTCTCCAGGTTCATGAAGGAGCCGCATGAGCTACATTGGAAGTTTGTAAATCATATCCTTCGATACGTATAGGGCACCATCACCTTTTGGATTCACTATGCAACATAATCTACATTAGACCTCATTGGGTTTAGTGATTCTGACTGGGATGGCGATAACATTGATCATAAGTCCACATCTAGTTACTCACTTAGTCTTGGTTTTGAGCCTATCTATTAGTCGAGAAAGAAGCAGGTTTCTATTGCTCAATATTCAGTTGAGGCAGAGTACAGATGGGTAGTTAACATAACCATTCAGGCTATGTGACTACAACATTTTCTCACTGAGTTGGGAATTCAGTTTCATTGGTCAATCGTCATCTGGTGTGACATCCAAAGCACTCTAAATTTCTGCAGAGATCCAGTTTAGAGGCAGCAGACAAAAAACATCGAGATCCACATGCACTACATCTGGGAGTTAGTACATGAGGGGAGCATCAACCTCCAGTTTTTTCCTTCAGCAGAAGAGATTGCGGATATCTTTGCCAAGACCTTCACTGAGAAGAAGTTTCATTCTCTACGCAACCATCTTAGAGTGAAAGACATAGTTTCCTAGCAACTATCAGTTCTTTTTTTCACATACATTGTACTTTGAGGGGGGAGAAGGGTTTCACATGATTTTTTCCCTCTTTCCTCATTTATTTAAGTGTATCTTTCGTATTTGTGTAAATATGTATCTTTCCTCATTTATTTAAGTGTATCTTTCGTATCTTGATATGAGCTAGCGATACTCTATAGTACCCCAAAAAATATGTAAAGAACTTGTCCGTTACGACACCCGTCCTAGAATATAGGTGCAAATTTTTATTTTTTATTTTTGTGTTGAAGGTGTGTGCGTGCGTGAAGAAGTAACAACACACATAACTGTGCAACGCAAACATTTAGCGACACGTAAGTCTGACTGATAAATACGACTGACCTCCCGCCCGTCCTACCCTGCAAGGTTAGGACCTCCAAGACACATAAGCAACGCTCAAGCCCGGTTTCCCGACCTCCCGCCCACCCCCGGCAAGAAGGTTAGGGACCTCCAAGACACATAAGCAACGCTTCGCCCGCTTCCCATCACTTTAACCATTTAAGGTCTCGGTTGGCGACCGTCACAGAACATGGAGGCAGGCTCCATCCCAACTGGCTAATAAACCGACCAAAACTAACTGAATACAATCAAGTACAACGAAAAGAATAACCAATACTCTTACGGATGGCGCTTGATAAGAGGACTCCGACAACTGAAACCAAATTCAACATTATTTAAATGAACAACAACTCTCAATTACTAACTCCGAGTAAATTTATTGCATATCAATCCGGGCATTCCACTGAGTACGTCTTTATCAAATGTCAAGACTACACCAACATCACTCGCAAGATAACCATATCATCTCCCTTCCACTTTCAACAATATTTGAAATAATTAGGGATCATGCGCTTCAATTCAATCTCGCATCTTGTTTATAAGTAAGAAACACAAATTTCTATTTCAACAATACATTACAGTCGCGAATCTATAAACAATATTCCCCAACAATGGTGTGCCATAACCCCTTCCTTTTTTCCTTCAAATTATGTTCGACAATCACATGTATTCCAACAGAGGACTAACACCTTCAACAACTAATTTCACATAACCGGGACAAAGATCAACAATCGGGATGTTTCATATCATGGTAAACTCCCTTATCGGAAACATCCACGCACCCAACGCCAATTCAATTTTGGGAGTGCTTTTATTAATGAAGAAAAAAGATTACGTAGAGATTTTACAATAGAGTTTTCTTCATTAACGATCATCGGTATCGACCCTCCATGCTCTTTTAAATAGAGATCATGGACCAATTCCAGTGTTAAGGCTTTCACGCGACCAATGGTCGCTAAGATCGAGGAGAGTATGAATCATGGATCACTCTATGTCGGAACATATCATGACCGGCCGGATTTCTAACTACAAATGCATACTACTGTATACTAAAGAAACACTTTGTCTAACGATTATATTAGACCAAGTAGATCTAACTAACTCCTATGTCTAAATATCCTAACATCCCTAAGAACAACTTGGGATAGGATTGAAGGATTTACAATACGACACAATAGGAGAAGGAAGGAGGCATTAGAGCCTATCCCCCTTAATGACACAACTTCCCGAACTCCTAATATAGATCAAAGTTTGGAAACTTCGTCAGAGACTTCGTGAAAATGTCCGCAACTTGATCTTCAGGAGGGTGCAAGAGCACTTCAATAACTTGATCAGCGAACTGAGTTTCAATGAAGTGCAATGTAGCTCACGGTTTGCTACCATGTTGAACTGGCTCCTTTATGTTTGATGGCACTTTGATTGTCACACCAAAGGCTGGTCGGGTGTTGTTGTTGGAATCCAAAATCTGAAAGTATTTTTCGAAGCCACAAGGTTTCCTGAGTTGTATTTACCGCTGCTTGGTACTCTTTTTTTGTTGAAGAAAGTGCAATAGCCCGTTGTTTCATGCGCCCAAGCGACAGGTCCCGAACTGGGTCAAGACTGGCAGACTTCCGACTTCATCGTGGTCACGTCTAATCAATCAAGAAACTAACCAACAAGTGGGAGTCCCCGAATCGTAATGTATCCCAAATTGAATTACACCACGGACATAGCGAAGCATCCTTTTATCTGCTTTCCAATGGCTTTCATGGGTAGTTTGTATATCTGGGCAACAAGACCAACAAACATATATTCGTGGACGGGTATGAGTCAAGTATAAGAGAGGCTACCAACTAATCGGGACGATACAGGGTGGCATCATTTTCAGGAGAAGTACAAGTGGCAAAGCTTGACCTGTGACCGGAAGGAGAAGGGTCGGGTTTACAATCAGCCCATGTGGAAAGCTGCATGAATAAGGTCACAAGCATACTTAGACTGAAAGAAAAAAATTCCTTCATTAGTTTGCAAACTTGAGCTAAGGAACAGTGCAAAACCTAAGTCCATTATTCTAAATTTCTATAATATTTTCACATGGTTTAAAAGTTTTGAGTCACCAAGAAGGGATAAGGTCAATAACATAAAGGACAAGGATGATGAGATGGCTTCCACTTTCTTGGTATAGACATTAGGATCGAATGGCATCTAGAGAATCCAAAGGCAATAAGAAAGCTATCTATTTTAGCATACCATTCTGGAGCTTGTTTCGAGACCATAAAGAGATTTCTTGATGTTACAAACAAGGCTAGAGTCATTCGGATATAACCGTGAGGTTCCATGTAGTTTTTTTCTTTCAAATCGCCATGCAGAAGGAAGATTTGATCCATCCGATGGATCTCCCATTTATGTTAGGCGGCAATGGCAAGAACAAGGCTGATGGAATTCATTTTGGCCAGGGGAAAGGTTTCATTATAGTCAATGCCTTCAACTTGGGAAAACCTTCGGCAACTAATCTAGCCTTGTGTCTTTCAATACTTCCATCCTCGATGCATACTTTAGTTCGGGTATACCCATTTACATCTCCAATGCTCTTTTGGAAGAGGTACAGATCCTAAGTATCGCTTTTCCATTAAAGAATCCATACATTTCATTCATTGTTGTATCCCAATCTAGATGACCTAAGCTTCTACAAATGTCTCTCGATCATGACTGCCCTAAACTTGAGCCAAAGAGAAGAGGCTCACCATAACTGTGTGTGAACGTGGTCCCACCGACCAAGGATCACCGACAAGATCACCAAATAAGCCTCGTTGAACTGACCCATCTAGGAAGTGGTGGAACCGGTGCTCTTGTTCAGTCTGAAGAATCATCTGGAGGAATGTCAACAGGCTGAGGTGGATTTTCATCCCACTTTCATCATCCGTTAGAAGAACTTAATAGGAATGTAAGAAGGCACAAACGTCAAGATGGCTCGCAGGCCAAAGCATGCGTACCACCAATTAGGGCTCGTTGTGCCAAGAGAGATTTTCATCAAATTTAACATCTCTCTAAGAATAATTTCATTACAATGTGGCTGAAGAAGTCTATAACCTTGACATCTCTCGGACAACCAACAAATATACACTTCACTTTTAGGTTGCAATGCTTACATTTTCTCATCAAGAATGTGGAGCTCCATGCTATATCGCCAAATACCAAGGACTTTATCCTGGGTTTAATTCTGAACTAAGCTCTTCCTATGGTTATTATATTTTTAAGAGCCTTGTGGGAGGCGATTGACTATGTAATTTGTACGCTTGATTGCTTCACTTCAATAATCACAGACTTAATCCCTAGATTGACTCACATACAATTAGCCATTTCTTTAATGCGTGGTTCTTTCTCAAGAATTCATTTTGTTGTGGTATCCGAACAAAGGTGTTGCATTTGGATGCCTGTGGTAGTGCGAATCAAATTTATTGTTCACATATTCGGCTCCATTATCCTCTGCTCTTAACCTTTGAATTTGATGTCCGTGATTGTTTTTCTTACAAGGGCTTTGTAGGCCAAAACTTGTCAAAACTTCACTTTGAGTTTTAAGAAGTAAACCTGAGTACATCTAGAAAAATCATCACTGAAAGTTGTACTTGCACCTATAGAAACAAGGAGAAGAAAGAAGACCACACAAATCACCGCGTGGAACAAGCCTAAGATCTCGGTATGCACAAGAGGCACGCTTTGTCAACCGGTTCCATGATGTTTGCGGAGAACACAACCGCACACACACCATCTCTGCATGAACAAGAGGAAGACCAAATACCATCTGTTGATTACAGTTGCTGCAATGAGCTATAGGCTTGATGACCAAACCGGCTACGCTAAAGTTTTGCTCAAGTCATCGCTATGAGCAACAAACGATGATGAAAAGCCGATGACCCAAAGTTGTCAAACTTGTACAACCCGTAATATCATCACGATTCCAGCTGTAAGAATACGTTTAGGATCCTTAGATCCTGATTACAACTTCTGGTGTGAGGTGGAAACTCGCCTGCTTTTACCTTCACCAATGAGTGATTTGATATAATCGATAGAAGGTTACAAGAAAGATCCTGAACATTATTACATCAATATTGAAAAATGACCATTTGTACCCTCGAACTGTTCCTTATCCTACAACACTAAGAGATTCATCATCACCAACAAATATTTGCTTCGAGGTTACATTCATTTAGACCAGAAAATATGGCTTTTATCCTTAGCCATATGATAAGATGCTCCCCAATCAATAAGCCACTCATCAAGAAGAAGTAGAAGGTGTATTGAAGGAAAACCAAGTGTAAAAGTGTATGTCCATGATAAGAAGAAGAGGAATCAATAATCGATGTTGTGCTTCTCTTTCATCACGCTCTAAGGCTCTATCTTCTTGAAACATCCGACTCATCATGACCATCTTTATTACAAAGTTGCAATGTTTGTTAGTATTCTTTTATATTTTGATCCTATCACCATTAGAGTCGAAGGTCCCTGAATGGTTTGTGAACTCTTTAGGCTGTTCTTGTTGTTGTAGCGAGGATGTTGCTTCTTGGGATACCTCTTGGGTTTATCTTTCCATTGGCAACTAAGGTTTGTTTGAGGGTACCCCAAGTAGCATACCTACCCAAGTTGTAGAAGCTTATCTTCCTCTCTAATCAAAGAAGTACAAAAAGGGACTCAAGAGTAGGTTCTAGATCAGCTTTCCCCGGAGCCTCTTTCATGGCATAAAAGGGCAGGATACAAACACGTAATATGCACTTCCTAGTTTAGAGAGAATAAGATATATGCAACTCCCTTCCTCCATTTTTACCCTATATTCTTCGGCATAAAATCGAGTAAACTTCTAGATAGATAGTCTCCAAGGCAAAAAATCACTTGGACTCAAGGTCACATTTGATTTTCTAATCAAGTAGCTCTAATAATATTGAGTTTACCAAACATTCAATCTTGTATTCAAGTCAGGTTTCGGCTAATAACTCCTCTTGAAGATGGTAATACTCTAGATCGTGAGAGATGGACATTTCACTAGTCCATCGGGTTTCTCACATTCCTATTATCCCACGGCTCTCTGACACTACTGCAATAAGCTCTGCCTCCTATGGTAATCCGGGAGTACAAGCCTTTACTTCTATAAATCTTCCATATGGGATCTCCATTAAAAGTGGTAGTTGTCACTGTAAGCATGACATTACTTGTAGAAGCCATATTAAATATGTAGATAATGCAGATTAAAACCTGAAACTAATGATCTGGATGGAAAGATCTCAGTGCGGTTTTAAAAACGGCACCAAAACTAATTCGATGTGAGAGTTATGCCCTTTAAAAAAAGGCATAAATCCAGAATCCAAATAAACTAATGATAGTGTGTTACTTCTCTACTTAAGACCCATTTTATAAAGAGAAGTGGGGATCACTTTTTACAATGAGGTTACCTTATAACAGAAAAGTTACATGCAAAATAACTCTAAAGAAAAATAGAAAGCTACTTATAGTGATTCACTTTTATACTTGAAGCGAAATGCACTTTACAATTTTTAGCATGAACTTCTTTTCAAAAGTAACAAAGGAGAGACTTGAACCTAAGACCTCTTACTTAATAAGACAATTTTTAACCAAATGGTTTAGCAAAATATATTGTAATGTTCGTAAGGAGGATTGGGGGTGTTGTTAATGTTCAGTCGCTATTGTCGTTGTTGTTGTTGTTGAAGACGGCCTTGGGAGCATGCTCCAAAAAAAAACTCTTTCACACAAGAAAAAAAATTTCATTTCATGACACAACAAGGGTTAGATCTCGTTAGCTTACCCGAAGATGCACCTTTTCCTATCCGCTTCGATCTTGCCGAGATCGCATAAGGTGGCAAGAAGAGAATATGAAGATCTAAAAAGAGTAGCAGCCCGGAAAAAAAAAATACAAACCAAATAAAAATCAAACTTTGCAAAATTTAAAATGCGTATTATCTAAACTTTTATAATCGGATTCTCAATCGTAATGGTCAGAGTCTTGGGAAAACGGAAACCTTTCGAGTGAAAAGAAAAGTGTTCCCGAATGAAAAGCTGCTGTTCGGACGAATGGAACAGTCCTTTCAGCCCAAAATGTACAGAAATTCCAGAAAATGGAGAGATGAGGCAACTGGCTTCACGATATCGATCTACAAATGTAGAGCTGGCCCTCTCAAACGTGCTCCCATACCATGTTCGACAAACACAGTATTCCAAATGTGAGGATCTAACACCTTCAAGAACCACTACATAACTGCATCAAAGATCAACACACCAATGTTTTCATCTGGTAAACTCTACTGGAACATCCACTACCTACCAACGCTACCAATTGGAGCAGCTTCTATTAATGCAAAGAAAAAGATTACAGAGATTTTACAATAGAGTTTCTCACAATCATCATCGGAAAATGACCCCATCTCTTGTAAATAGAGATCATGGACCAATCGGGTGTTAAGCCAAGGACCAATGGTCATTAACATCGAGAGTGGACCGGATCACCTAAGGTCCTATGTCGGGAACATATCGTGACCGTCGGATTTCCTAACTACAAATGCATACTAATGCATACTAAAGAAACACACTTTTACCTAACGACATATTAGACCAAGTAGATATTAACTAACTCCTAAGTGTCTAAATATCCTAACAAATTAAAATTATCATCATAATTGAATATAACCATAAACCATCCTATTTAAGATGACAGATGTAACCATTACAATAATTTAAAATGACCCCCTTTTTGACAGTGTTTTAAAAAGGGATCATGTATAAAGATAGTTAAACATCATATCTAAAATATCCACATTAAAGGCACAAAAGTGACATCATAATTAAATCCATCAACAACAAGTTCACATTGAAATTTACTATGCCCCCACATATTTAAAGGGGCAAGAGGTAAAGATAACCATATTAAAATGACAACTTTTCAGAAGGACATTCTTACAAGATAATACAATAAAATTAAAAATATTAAATACATGCTAAATATTAAACTCATATGAAATGCTTCAATAACAAGTAACTTCACATTGAAAATGTACAATACCATTTCACATTTTAAGGGGCAAGAGGTAAGGATAATCCTCATTAAAATGACAACAACTCAGAAGGACATTCCTTACAAGATGATATCCTAAAATTTAAAATATTATATACATGCTAAATATTAAATTCATATTAAATGCTTCAATGAGCATTTAACTTCACATTGAACATGTACTATACCATCACATAGAAAAAGGGCATTAGGCAAGGATATTCACATTAAAAAGACCACAATTAACGACGTTCTTTACAAGACAATATAATAAGGTAAAATATCGAATACAAAACAAAAATTAAGTTCATGTTAAAAACTTCAATAACCGGGTTGCTACCATGATTTTAAGAACTTTTTAGAAAACCTATATAATGTAAAAATCCGCATTCTATGCCTATAATTATAGAATACATACACTTCTGATTGGCATATTAACTTGACATTTATTTTAAAAAGTTAATATGCATATATTTAAAGATTATATATATTTATAGGTTTTGTTGTAGAATATATACACATTAAGCTAGTCGACCAACCACAAGGACTGCAATAAAAACGACTTGCCTCATAAAAGAAAGATTAGCGAGACTGCTGAACTCAAGAATTGCTTGTCCAAGTTAAGATGATAGATTTTGGAACATATATACCTTACTAAATAAAAGGTAGGTTGTTTATAATTGACCTTGGAGGTTCGTCCATAAAAATCTTGAATAATAAAAGGTCTGTGATGAGAATCTCTAAATCACAGTCTCGAATTAATTAATTATAACACTCTTGAATTGAGATTCTCTTAATTTTAACAACCATTGAATAATTATTATAGTAATCTGGAAATATATAAAATAATGGGCTGATGCATGTACGTTTCTGAATATTTAAGGAGTATGTCGGAAAACTAAAGGAAATCAAACAGGTCATTAAATTCCATAATTACGGAATTACTCCACCGGTCACGTAGCCTTGATTCGCGGCTGACAACAGGCATTACCAGATGGCAAATATTAGGAACGAATTGAATTGGGCAGCTGTCAAGGCAGGTATCCGAACCACGTGCGGCCATCAAATAGCAGCCTCCCAATGGCCAACGCCTGTAGGAGGTTCTTCCACGCACTGGAATTTAGGCAGACGCAGAGCATCTCTTCCCCAAGATCGCCCAGAATTTACACACGAAATTTACAGACTTAAAGGCCAAACGGGGTGGGGCTTCCTCCGCTAAATCGCAGAGTGGGTAACAGGCCTAAGGCGGAGAGGTATAACACAAGAATTTTCAGCGAATCGTGGTCAGAACCGTGAGGATCTCCTCCTCCATTCCGCCGAGAGACCAGCCACAAAAAAATTTGCAAAAGGGAAGGTGTCTAGTTCGCGTGGGTAACCTTCGCGCGCAGAGAAGTGCCAACCCAAATACAGAGGATGAGGTGGACGCATTCTGCGTGGATATTCCCACGATTTGCACCAGTAATCAAAACCACAAGGAAAACGAAAATAGCAGAAGAGATGGGCGGTTTTCGTGCGGTACCAACTCTCCAACCCCCCCCCAGAAAAATCCAATCCCAACGCAGACAATGACAACAACCAAATACCGGGTGAAAAAGACAAACACCGAGAAGTAGCAGTATGCAGAGGCATCCATTAACCCAAGAACGCAGCGACCATCAAAAACTCAGGAATTTACCTTAAAAACAAACGCGGAGAAAATCATCGTAAAAAGAAAGAGAAAAAAAAAGAAAACAACGCAGGGATTTTAAACCCCCATTGACAGAGAAGTTTTGGGCCAATGCCACACTGAGTGGATCAACACGCAGAAGAGAAATCAGATATCACATGCGCGAACCCGCGGGGTAACCTCCGGCGAGATAAACACAAGATTCCAAGAAAAAGAACACAATAGATCGAGAGAGAAGGTGTTGGCCGTGCAAGGGTATCCTCCTCCATTTCGTCACGGATTTAGAAAAATAAAATAATAAAAATTACACCACAGATCGCAAAAAAAGATTCTAACAATAGCGCAGAGATTATAAACCATTATCAGGGGATGAATCAGACAGAACCAGTTCTCTCTCTTCTTTTTTTTGAAAGACATCAGAAACAATTTCACTAACCCTTTTT
>SNQJ01S0131414.1:28927-52383 GCA_010110895.2 Picea sitchensis | reverse complement strand
CATGAGGTGTATAGTTGATGATGTTGGTACATCTTGATGAGTCATAGTTTATGTGTATTTGATGCATGATTGGTACATATTTGGTGCATGGTTGATGCACCCGTTGATGGTACAAGTTGATGCATGGTTGATACACTTATTTATGGTATGGATTGATTACATGTTGTTTGGTACAGGTTGAGGTATAGGTTGGTGCATGGTTGATGCACTTGTTTGTTGTACAGGTTGATTACATGGTGTTACAGGTTGTTTGGTACATGTTGGTACAATTGTACAGTGGTATATCTCACAGTGATAGTGTGACAGTGGTTCCATCATTCTACTTCTATGCTAGGGCGGTTGGACGGGGCAATGACAGGTGGTTGTAGCCACCTTCTGTCTGCAGCTGGAGAACAAAGGGGGTTGTAGCCTCCTTCTGGTTGTATACAGAGAATTAGGGAGTTGGAGCTTCCCTCGGGTTGTAGCCTAAGAAAATAGGGGGTTGGAGCCTCCTTCCAGTTGCAGCTGGAAAACAAAGGAAGTTGGTGCTTCCAATGAATGTAATTCTTAAAGACATATAAGAAAAAAAAATTGTGGTTTTCTCTCGCTTTGGGTTTCCATGTAAAAACACTGGTGTAATGTGTATGTGTATGATTTCTCATTTTTTCATTGTTTATTTACTCTGCAATTATTCGATGATAATGCTACATTGATATAACACTTGCATTATATGGTTAAAAAGGATTAGATTTCTCTATTACTGATTCACCCCCCCTCCCAGTAATCCAAGAGATAGTCCTTTAACATCACCTGGGGAGAGTAGATGAATGTAGGTGAGCTCCAACACACTCTTTTGAAGGGTCATTTGATCCTAGGTGGATATCTCTCTCTCTACTAATAATTTTGAAGAAGTGCCTTGGCTCTCTAGATGGAAAAAATTAAGTAAGCAAGTGGTTATGGACTATTGAGACAGGAATGAGAGATATGGTCTTAGAAATAAACTCAGTAGCATAATAGTGCATAGGTGCTTTTCTATGAAAACTTCCCTTGGATTCTTATTTATAGGTGGATTTCCCTCTTCAAGGAAACCAATTCTAAGTCTAAACGTGTTGATTTTGAACGAGATTTCATATGTGCTAAAGCAACATCGATCTACCTGCAGGATTTCTTCATGAATGCGGACCAGCATTGAGGCATGTCTACATTAATTGTGTCATTGAGTGCATTTGTGTGTTTGACTGACTTGTGTGACTTTTGAAGGAAAAGTCATGCAAGTTGCACAAAATTTAATAGAGGAAATCATGCAAGTGCATGAAATCTCTTTTATAAAGTATTTTTAGCCACCTTTTGGGGTGAATTTTAATATCCATGGGGTAGCTTTGTTATGTTTCCTTCTTGTCCATTGGTGATTTTTTTCAATGATTGCCTGGATGTGTTTGTGAGTGAAATTTAGGTGATAATAGTTAGTTGGGATATAGACAAAAAATTGGTACTCAAACTTGGTACATGATACACATGAGTGATCACACCATTCCAACATTCAATATTTCCACAACCAGCAATAGTAATTACATAATCAGCTACCACAAATATGTAATATCCCCATTACAGCTAGGCTAAGATATTGTGTTTATTGTCAATTATATTTTTTGATTGTGTGTTTTTGTCAAATACCGTACATCACTTGTGTTGTTATGTTGGTTGACATCTTTCTATAAACAATTTGCATGTAATCTACTAGTGGAAATTTCATCAAACATATTTTATGCAACCCAGGTAGACATAGGATAGAAGAGACAACATTGTAATTTTATTATGAATGGAATCATGTGCATAACAATAACATATTTCTAATGGATTATACAGCAACTGCAATACAACAACCAACACTATAAAACTCAAGAAAAACCTGGTTTAATGTCATAGTCTCCTAAAAGAATGATGTCAAGCCGATCCAAGGCTCTCCTAGACTCACATTGTCCACTCCAATCCTCTCTACTTAGAAAATAGCCTCTTGTCCCTCCTAAACCCCTCACAGATCATACCCAAAGATCCAACGATTGACCTTCAAACCCTCATGTGGCCTCTTGTACCCTCATGCTAATGGGGTGGATCGACCCCTCAAAAAACCCTTGTGTCCTCTCCTTGTCTCTAGCATTGCAAAAGGGAAGAGATCGGCCCTCCAAGGAGACTCCATGAACCTGCCAAACAAATGACTGCACCAATACACTAAAGACAAATCACAAGATAAAACTCCAATGGAAATCCTGGATGGATCCCCCTCTTGTCTAGCTAGGGTGGATGTTGCACCACCGAAACCAAATGAATGATGGGAGAGTTTTGCCAAAACCCCAATGAAAACTTTGGCTCCAAGAGAACTCCAAATATGAGATCAAATCATAATACCAAAGTGAAGTGCTACCTCTCATTTTACTCTTCTTCCATGCCTTCTAGAAATTTCCCCTTTTTTTCACCAAATCAAATATGACCCTTATTCCCCCTTTAATTTTCACTTAAACATTAAAAGTCAATTTTAATGTTTAAATAATTAATAATATATTACCTTTTTATTCAATGTCACTTTAGAAATATAATCTCTATTAGCTAAGTGACATTTAATAAACCTCCTTGACTCCCTTTTCCTCCACTAAATATAGCCTATGGGAGTCATAGAGGCTACTAAGTCATCCTCCCATCATATGGGCCTTCTCATATATCATCCTTAATCTTCTTCAGATGCATGTAGGGTGTGGTGATCAAAATCTTTGTACCCTCTTCTAACTCAATGACATGCTCAAATCCCCTATCAGGTGGTCTCCCTATTGGTATTGGTCCAAACACCTTGTTGTGTTTCCCAAGTATTTCCTAGATCTCCACATGATAGTGTTGGAAGTCCTATGATGGCTTATGCATGGTGATCAAACTCTCTACCATGAAAGCCATATTCCTTTTTATAAAAGTAACCTCCATGCATTTATTTGACATGATCCTAAGAAATCATGTCGACATACCTCTTAGAATAATTATTTGACCTTCCTTATCCCTAAAATCCATCCTCATGTCCTGATACTTCATGTGGATATCTCCTAGCGAATACAACCACTATACACCTAACACCACATGGGTGTATGCCAAATCTACCACATAAAATTCATCAGTCAACCTATAGTTTCCCAATGTCACATCCAATCCCATGATCCTCTGATTACATGTCATGTTGTACCCATCTGCTACCACCACATTAAACCCCTTAAATTATTTTGTAGGGATGTTTCTCCTAGTGACAAGTGTTGTAGCAATGAAGTTGTGGGTGGCCCCACCATCAGTTAGTGTTGTAACTATCTACCCCTACAAAATTCCTCTGGCCCTTAAAGTGTAATATTTGGGGACTCTTGAAAGTGTGGAAATGGTTACTCCCTTGATAACCTCCTACAGTTGTGCCTCATGTGTAATATCATTACTTGGTCTATTGCCCTGAGTGTGAACTACCTCATCCTCAGCATCATCCTCCTCATCAGAAATCACCTCTATGTAATACACTTTCCCCTTACCCATACATCGGTGACCCGAGTCCCAATTTCCTCCTCATCTCCCTCCAAGTCTCCTAATCCAACCTATCCTTCTCTATCCATGGCTTCTGGGGAAGCTTCATCTCTTTACTCTTCTGTGGAATAAAGGGTTTCAACGGTGCCTTCTTGGGAACCGTTCCCTCCATGTCATGATTCTTCATTATTGTGTCTTGTAGTATTGTTTTCCTAAAGGCATTCACCCACCCCCTCAAGGGTTCAACTAACCCTTCAGTAAATAGAATCACCAACCTCTTCTCCAACATATTTTTCATCATAACCACCATCCTCTGGATCTCTGTGACGTACACCTCTAGTGTGACTGTCTGTCTCAGTTGTGACAACTCCTTGAAGTGGATCTTGGGATCCTTATTGTTGAAACTATCCATCAACCTCTGAGTGAAGTCCCCATAATAGGTGATGCCATCATTCCCCAAAGTCAATAATCCATGATACCACCACTCATGAGCTTCTCCATCCATGTGTAGGGTGGCAAACTTAATTTCCTCTACCTTTATCATTGATTTAAGTTGGAAGTAAGTGTCCAACTTATGTATGCAAACTTTGGCTATGCTCCTAGAAGATCCATCAAAAAGTGAAATAGAAAATTCCCCCACCTTGCGCATGAGATCAAAGTTTTGTTGTGTCTATGTTTTTTGTTCCACTCCCTAGGCTTGTTCCTTTGCTTGATGTTGCAAAATTTCTGGTAAGATAGGGCTGCCTAGATTTATTCCCCTAATGATTGATACTCCCTAAAGTATGTGCTAAAATAAAACTCCTAGCCATGTTTCTCTCATGCTCCTATAGGCTACTCTTAGAGGAACCATGGTAATAAGGGCCTAGGAATCCTTATACTCCCACTTTGAGTAGTAATATGGGTATTTCTACCCTCTACATGAGTCTTGCCTCCTATGTGGTTTCCCTCTATATGGTTCCCATTGGAACCTCCTTGGTTTAGATTCGCCTGGATGTTGGTAATGAAATTTTTCAAAGCTTGTTGCATTTGTTTTTTCCCATTGGCTATTGTTTCTAAATATTGTAATGCATGGTCGCCATTATGTTCCTGATCCAGGGGATCAAATTTTTCTCAAAAATCAAAGTTCTAGGAATCACTTCAAATCATACATGTGCATAGGCCTCGTCATTACGAACCCAATGCAACTTGAACGGGCTCAAACAGACGTCGCATGAGAAAGATATCGCGTTTTGTTTGTTTTTCCAAACAAACAATGTTTTGTTAATCGTACAGTCTATATAGTGTTGACGTGATAGTTGACCATACAGGCTGTATGGTCGTACAGTGATGTGGAAGGTGAGTTGGAATTTTGACTTGACAGGTTTTGGTAGATAGCTGGATGAATCATGATTTGACACGTGTCATCTTGGTGGGCGAATGTAATGGTGCCACGTGGCCCAGTCGTGGGCTACCATGTGGCACCCCTCCAGTGTTTGGTTGTGGTAAAAATTGTATGACTCCATAGGAGTCGAACCTGCGACCTCCAGGCATGGGGGAGTGCTTTGGCAGGGTTTGGATATCAGCCCACCCACAGTTTTTCTTACACCATATAGTTTAAATATACTATTTGAATTGTAGTTGTGGGTTGTTTGGCAGACATTACGGTCGGGGCTTAGCCCCAGCCCTTGGCGTACATAGAATAAAATCGTGCCATATGTCCACTGATTTTCTTTTTGGTGTACCCTCTATTAACATAGCACTTAGCCTTGGTTCTTAACACGTTTTTCCATATGGACCACTCCACAAGCTTTAGCCCTAGCACTTAACCACATGGTTTTCTATACGACCACAAATAACCGTTGGGTGCGGGGTTAACACTTTAACGGGAAGAATGCCACGCACTCAACACTTGTCAGCACCACATTTACTCATGCAAACGAGCCTGAGAAAGGCACTGGGACGTGGCCAAATTCCCCCCATGCGACCAACACCTCCGCCCAAGGGGGCGCTAATATCGTTAATTGTTCGACAGTTTGCCCTATTATGTGGGATGCTCACATGTGTTGGGTTTTAGGCCCAAGAACGCTATGGGATCTAGGTTATCCATTCATAGGTGCATTTTTGAGATTAGGGACAACAATCTTGAAGGGGAAATCTTCCAGGAGGTGTAACTTCTTCATTTTCTTAGCCGAACCAGGTGTTGAAAAAGCCCATCTAGGGTTGTTTGGACATTCTGAAGCCATTGAAGCCATCCATTTTTTATTATGAGCAATGTAAGAAAACTTTTTAATCCTAATGAAAAATATCCAAGGGAAGATGGACCAGGAGATGTAGCCCAAGAGAGGGGTGAAATCCTTTATCATTTGTTGTGTTATGTGTTCATTGTTGATGTTTTTTATTTAAGTAAAACTCGTTGAATTTATGTGTTAGTAACTTGATCCAATTACCCAAGCACATACCATATTACACTTTCAATTTAAAGAGATAAGTCTTATTCATTTTTAATATCTATTGGAAACATATTCATTCCATTTTCAGATCAGTTGGTATCATAGATTTGGTTTTTGAAGGCTTGATTGTTTGCAAGTTGTTTTGTTTTTCTGATGCTTATAGGGATGAAGCTCACAAGAGTATAAGGTCAACTTGTAGAGCCAAGTTCTCAATTGTCAATAATGAGAACTATCAAATCACCTTAAGTTTCAAATATATATTCACCAAGTATGGCTCATGAGGAGAATAATGGAACCCTTTCTTCAGAAGAGGAAACTTTCAGGAAAGATTTCTTTGATATGGTTGAGATGGTCAAAGTTTTGTTTGATGAAAGGAATGCAAGATTGCAAGGTGAAAGCTCCAAACCTCCAAATGGAAATGGAGACAGTGGTGATAAAACTCCAAAGAAAAATGGAGGGAGTGGTGATTCTCCATATCCTTCACCTCCATCTTCCACCTCTTCCACCATTTCAAAACCACCTCCAAATTCTCCAAAAGGACATGGTAAAACTTCTTTACAAGCTCCTTTACTAAATCTTGATATTAAGTTTGAATTGTCAATATAAAATGGAGAGGTAAATGTTGAGAAATTAGATAACTGGATTCGTCAAATTGAAGTGTATTGTAGGATACAAAGAATCACAAATGATGAAACCAAGATTCAACTTGCTTCTTTAATATTGGACAGTGTAGCACTCATTTGGTGGGAAGCCAAAACTCAAGAGGACATGAATAAACATGGTAAATTTTTATCCTCTTGGAATGATTTTATTGTTGCAATTAAAAGGAAATTTTTTCCATTAGCATATATGTAGAAAGCTATTATGGATTGGAAAAACTTTAGGCAAGCTAAAGGGCAAGATGTGAAAAGTTTCACTCAAGAATTTAGGAGAAGAGCCTTAGTTTTGGGTGTAGATTTGTCTTCACAAGATACTTTGCTCAAATACATTACAGGTTTGCATAGCTACTCGATGCATACAATACTTATGTTTAATCCTTCAAATCTAGATGAAGTATGTGTGCAAGCTACTCATTTAGAGGCAAGAGGAAGGAATGAACCTCAAGAGGGAAGCAATAAGTCTTTTAATGGAGACAAGGGAAAGAGGAAGTTTGAAGGAAATGGAAAGAAAAATTCTTCATTCAGGAAAGAGAGAGAGAAACTCTCTTGTAAACATTGTTCAAAGGATGGCCATGATGAAGACCATTGTTGGAAACTTCATCTTGAAAAGAGACCCAAAAAGTTCAACAACAAAGAGAAACCAAACATCGATGCAACTGTACAACAAGATTTAGGATCTGATTCGGAAGATGAAACAAAAATCACATCCATGGGTTTACAAGGTAAGAATTCTATTGCAAGCACTAGTTGTGGGTGGCCCCACCATCAATTACTGTTGTAACTATCTACCCCTACAAAATTCCTCTAGCCCTTAAAGTGTAATATTTGGGGACTCTTAAAAGTGTGGAAATGGTTACTCCCTTGATACCCTCTTACAATTGTGTCTCATGTGTAATATCATTACTTGGTCCATTTCCCTGAGTGTGAACTACCTCATCCTCAGCATCAACCTCCTCATCGGAAATCACCTCTATGTAATACACTTTCCCCTTACCCATACATCAGTGACCCAGCTCCCAATTTCCTCCTCATCTCCCTCCAAGTCTCCTCATCCAACCTTTCCTTCCCTATCCATGGCTTCTCAAGAAGCTTCATCTCTTTACTCTTCTATGGAATAAAGGATTTCATTGGTGCCTTCTTGGGAACCTCTCCCTCCATTTCACGATTATTCATTAGTGTCTTGTAGTATTGTTGTCCTGAAGGCATTCACCCACCCCCTCAAGGGTTCAACTAACCCTTCAGTAAATAGAATCACCAACCTCTTCTCCAACATGTTTTTCATCATAACCACCATCCTCTAGATCTGTGTGACATACACCTCTGGTGTGATTGTCTGTCTCAGTTGTGAAAACTCCTTGAAGTCGATCTTGGGATCCTTATCGTTGAAACTATCCATCAACCTCTGAGTGAAGTCCCCATAATAAGTGATGTCATCATGCCCCAAATTCACTGATCCATGATACCACCACTCATGAGCTTCTCCATCCATGTGTAGGGTGGTAAACTTAATTTTCTCTACCTCTATCATTGAGTTAAGTTGGAAGTAAGTGTCCAACTTATGTACCCAAACTCTGGCTATGCTCCTAGAAGATATGTCAAAAAGTGAAATAGAAAATTTCCCCACCTTGCACATGAGATCAAAGTTTTGTTGGTTCTATGTTTTTTTGTTCCACTCCCTAGGCTTGTTCCTTTCCTTGATGTTGCAAAATTTATGGTAAGACAGGGTTGCCTAGATTTCTTCCCCTAATGATTGATACTCCCTAAACTATGTGCTAAAATAAAACTCCTAGCCATGTTTCTCTCATGCTCCTATAGGCTACTCTTAGAGGAACCATGGTAATAAGGGTCTAGGAATCCTTATACTCCCACTCTTAGTAGTAATATGGGTATTTCTACCCTCTACAAGAGTCCTACCTCCTATGTGGTTTCCCTCTATATGGTTCCCATTGGAACCTCCTTGGTTTAGATTCGCCTGGATGTTGGTAATGAAATTTTTCAAAGCTTGTTGCATTTGTTTTTTCCCATTGGCTATTGTTTCTAAATAATGTAATGTCTGGTCGCCATTATGCTCCTGATCCAGGGGATCAATTTTTTCTCAAAAATCAAAGTTCTAGGAATCACTTGAAATCATACATGTGCATATACCTCATTATTACAAACCCAACGCAACTTGAACGGGCTCAAATAGACATTGTATGAGAAATATATTGCATTTTGTTTGTTTTTCCAAACAGGCAATTTTTTGTTGACCGTACAGTCTGTACATTGTCGACGAGACAGTTGACCGTATAGGCCGTATGGTCATATAGTGACGTGGCAGGTGAGTTGGAATTTGGACTCGTCAGATTTTAGTAGACAGTTGGATCAATCATGATTTGGCATGTGTCATCTTGGTGGGTGAATGTAATGGTGCAACGTGGCCTAGTCGTGGGTTGCCATGTGGCACCCCTCTAGTGCTTGGTTGTGGTAAAAATTGTATGACTCCATAGGAGTCGAACCCGTGAACTCCAGGTGTGGGGGAGCGCTTTGGCAGGGCTGGGATATCAACCAACCCATGGTGTTTCTTACACCATATAGTTTAAATATACTATTTGAATTGTAGTTGTGGATTGTTTGGCGGACATTAGGGTCGAGGCTTAGCCCCATCCCTTGGCGTACATAGAATACAATCATTCCATATGTCCACTGATTTTATTTTTGGCGCACCCTCTATTAACATAGCACTTAGCCCAAGTTCTTAACACGGTTTTCCCTACGGACCACTCCACATGCTTTAGCCCTGGCGCTTAACCATATGGTTTTCTATACGACCACTGATAACCATTGGGCACGGGGTTAACACTTCAATGGGAAGCATGTCATGCGCTCACCACTTCTCAACACCAGATTTACTCATGCAAACGGTCCCGAGAAAGGCATTGGGACGTGGCCATATGCCCCCCATGCGACCAACACCTCCGCCCAAGGGGGCGCTAATATTGTTAATTGTTCGACATTTTGCCCTATTTTGCGGGATGCGCACATGTGTTGGTTTTTAGGCCCAAGAACGTTGTGGGATCTAGGTTAGTCATTCATAGGTGCATTTTGGAGAATAGGGACAACAAGCTTGAAAAGGAAAACTTCCAGGAGGTGTAACTTCTTCATTTTCTTAGCCAAACCAGGTGCCAAAAAGGCCCAGCTAGGGGTGTTTGGACTTTCTAAATCCATTGAAGCCATCCATTTTTTATTATGAGAATTGTAAGAACACTTTTTAATCATAATGAAAATTATCCAAGGGAAGATGGACCAGGAGATGTATCCCAAGAGAGGGGTGAAATCCTTTATCATTTGTTGTGTTATGTGTTTATTGTTGATGGTTTTTATTTAAGTAAAACTCACTGAATTTATGTGTTAGTAACTTGATCCAATTACCCAAACACATACCATATTACACTTTCAATTTAAAGAGATAAGTCTTATTCATTTTTAATATCTATTGGAAACATATTCATTTCATTTTCAAATCAGTTGGTATCATAGCTTTGGTTTTTGAAGGCTTGATTGTTTGCAAGTTGTTTTGTTTTTCTGATGCTTATAGGGATGAAGCTCACAAGAGGAGAAGGTCAAATTGTAGAGCCAAGTTCTCAACTGTCAAGAAGGAGAACTATCAAATCACCTTAAGTTTCAAAGATATATTCACCAAGTATGTCTCATGAGGAGATTCATGGAACCCTTTCTTCAGAAGAGGAAACTTTTAGGAAAGATTTCTTTGATATGGTTGAGATGGTCAAAGTTTTGTTTGATGAAAGAAATGCAATATTGCAAGGTGAAAGCTCCAACCCTCCAAATGGAAATGGAGACAGTGGTGATAAAACTACAAAGGGAAATGGAGGGAGTGGTGATTCTCCACATCCTTCACCTCCATCTTCCACCTCTTCCACCATTTCTCCACCACCTCCAAATTCTCCAAAAGGACATGGTAAAAATCCTTTACTAAAGCTTGATATTAAGTTTTAATTGCTAATGTACAATGGAGAGGTAAATGTTGAGAAATTAGATAACTGGATTCGTCAGATTGAAATGTATTGTAGGATACAAAGAATCACAGATGATGAAACCAAGATCCAACTTGCTTCTTTAATATTGGACAGTGCAACACTCATTTGGTGGGAAGCCAAAACTCAAGAGGACATGAATAAACATGGTAAATTTTTATCCTCTTGGAATGATTTTATTGTTGCAATTAAAAGGAAATTTTATCCATTAGTGTATATGTAGAAATCTATTATAGATTGGAAAAACTTTAGGCAAGCTAAAGGGAAATATGTGAAAAGTTTCACTCAAGAATTTAGGAGAAGATCCTTAGTTTTGGGTGTATATTTGTCTTCACAAGATACTTTTCTCAAATGCATTAGAGGTTTTCATAGCTACTCGATCCATACAATACTTATGTTTAATACTTCAAATCTAGATGAAGTATGTGTGCAAGCTACTCATTTAGAGGCAAGAGGAAGGAATGAACCTCAAGAGGGAAGCAATAAGTCTTTTAATGGAGACAAGGGAAAGACGAAGTTTGAAGGAAATGGAAAGAAAAATTCTTCGATCAAGAAAGAGAGAGAGAAACTCTCTTGTAAAAATTGTTCAAAGGATGGCCATGATGAAGACCATTGTTGGAAACTTCATCCTGAAAAGAGACCCAAAAAGTTCAACAACAAAGAGAAACCAAACATCAATGCAACTTTACATCAAGATTTAGGATCTGATTCGGAAGATGAAACAAAAATCACAGCCATGGGTTTACAAGGTAAGAATTCTATTGCAAGCACTAGTTCTTCAAATTCTTCCATCAATGAAACTCAACATGAAAAAGAAAGTATAGAGATTTTCCACATAAGGGTAATTTCAAAACATACCAAGATAGATACTCTTTTTTATACAGGATCACAAGCAAACCTTATTTCTGAAGACATTGTCAAGAAACTAGATTTGGAAACTATTCCTCATCCTAAACCATACCCTTTAGGTTGGATATGTGACAATGCCAAATTGCATGTGACAAGAAGGTGTAAACTCATATTTTATATCACTGCAAACTATATAGATGAGGTAGAGCTTGATGTTATTCCTTTGGATATTTGTGGTATTGTGTTTGGAATCCCATACTTATATGATAGGAGAGACATTTTTCATCATCATGAGAACAAGTATCATTTGTTTAAAAATGGATTTGAGTACATTATTAGATCACATACAAAGAAGATGAATTTGTCACTTACAAATGATGGACAAATGAAAAGTCTAGTCAATGCTAGTAAGAAGCTTTTAATTTTGATGACTAAACCCAAAGACAATGATGAAGAACAAGTTCTCAAAGGATGTGATGCAAAGTTACAATCTGATTTGTATTAGGTTGATAACGAAAATGTTGAGATGTTTTAGGAACCAAGGGGAATGCCTCCTAAAAAGGGTATCCAACAAGAGATTTTATTGCAGCAAGGAGGTCCTCTTCCAAATGTTGGCATGTGCAAGATGTCAGACATGGAGAATATTGAAATCAGAAAACAAGTCCAAGAGTTGCTTGAAAAAGGGGTCATCAAACCAAGCACTTTCCCATGCAAGTTACGAATTGGTTTGCTACCAAAGGAAGATTGCATGTGGCGAATGTGGGTAGATTTCAAAGCCTTGAACAAGACTATAGATATGATTGTTGAAGGAGACATATGGAAGAAATCTTTGAGATCAAAGAAATCTCCATAGCATGCCTTGAAAATTTATGTTTTACACTTGTTGATAAGGTATAAGAAATACATTATCAACTTGTTGATAAAGTTTATGATAAAGTTGTTGAAATGCTTACTAGGCCTATTGTTAGTGCTTTAGTTATTTACAAGAATAATCTTATCATGCATGAGAGCTATTGGGAACAATATGCTATAGATGTTGATTTCAAAGATTTTTATGAAAATTTATGTCGTGCTAACCAAGTTGAGGAATTGGATTCCTATGTTCATGGTAAACTTTTGTATCTTGGCAAGCTATGTTTTTCACAGGGTGAAAGTGTCAACATGATAAGGTAAGTACATTCTTCTCTTGTTGCTGGCCATTTTGGTATGGGAAAGATGGTGGATAGATTGCAAAGAAAACATCCTAAGTTTTGGGATGAGCATCTACATTACTTTCAGCATGCTTATAACCAAGCCAAGAATTTCATTGAACCAATTCAGTTTGTGCAGCAAACCGTTCAAGAACAGTTGAGAAAGAGCCAAGCCAAGTACACAACAAGGCATGACAAGTTTCGTATTGGTCTCAAAGGCACCAATCCAAGCAACGATGGATGGATTGAGATTTTAAAGGTGAGGGAACTGTACCCTCATCTACAAATTGACTAAAATTAGTCTTTTGGAGGTCCAAAAGCTTCCCAATGGGGAGGTGTGATCCAGGGGATCAATTTTTGCTCAAAAACAAAAGTAATTGGAATCGCTTCAAATCATACATGTGTGTATAACTCATTGTTACAAACACAACGCAACTTGAACGAGCTCAAACGGATGTCATATGAGCAAGATATCGTGTTCTGTTCATTTTTCCAAACATGCAAAATTTTTGTTGACTGTACAATCCGTACAGTGTTGACATGGCAGTTGACAGTATAGGTCGAATGATCGTACAGTGACATGGAAAGTGAGTTGGAATGATGACTCAATAGGTTTTGGCAGACAGGTGGATGAATCATGATTTGACACGTGTCATCTTGGTGGGCGAATGTAATGGTGCCACGTGGCCCAGTCGTGGGCTACCACGTGGCACCCCTCCAGTTCTTGGTTGTGGTAAATGTTGTATGAATCCATAGGAGTCGAATCCGCAAACTCCGAGCATGGGGGATAACTTTGGTAGGGCTAGGATACCAGCCCGCCCATGGTGTTTCTTACACCATATAGTTTAAATATACTATTTGAATTACAGTTGTGGGTTGTTTGGTGGAGATTAGGGTCAGGGCTTAGCCCCAGCCCCCAGCGTACATAGCATACAAACATTCCATATATCCATTTCTTTGATTTTTGGCACTCCCTCTATTACCATAGCACTTAGCCCTAGTTCTTAACATAGTTTTCCATACGGACCACTCCACAAGATTTAGCCCTGACACTTAACCACACGGTTTTCCATACGACCACTGATAATCATTGGGCGTGGGGTTAACACTTCAATGGGAAGCATGCCACGTGCCCAACACTTTTCAGTACCACATTTACTCATGAAAATGGGTCTAAGAAAGACATTGGGACATGGCCACATGCCCCCCATGCGACCAACACCTTTGCCCAAGGGGTCGCTAATCTCGTTAATTGTTCGACAGTTTGCCTCGTTTTGCAGGATGTGCATATGTGCTGGGTTTTAGGCCCAGGAACGCTACAAGAGCCAGATTATTCATTCACAGGTGCGTTTTAGAGAGCAAGGACAACAAGCTTGAAGGGGAAAATTTCTAAGAGGTGTAACTTCATTTTTTTTGCCAAAACAGGTTCCAAAAACTCCCAGCTAGGCGTTTTTGGACATTCTGAAGCCATTGAATCCATCCATTTTGTATTTTTAGCACTGTAAGAGAACTTTTTAAGCATAATGAAAATGATCCAAGGGAAGCTACAACAGGAGATGTAGCCCAAGACAGGGGTGAACTCCTTCATTATTTTTTATGCTATGTGTTCATTGTTGATGGTTTTTATCTGTCTGATATGATGCTCATGTTTAAGTAAAACTCATTGAATTTATGTGTTAGTAACTTGATCCAATTACCCAAACACACACCATGTTACACTTGCAATTTAAATAGATAAGCCTTCTTCATTTGTAAGATCTATTGGAAACATATTCATTCCATTTTCAGATCAGCTCCCCTATGTTTCCTTCTTATCCTAACTATGGTCATTTTACTTCTCTTTCTTCTTCCTTTGGTGATTATGGGAAGGATTATCCTCAACACCCTCGTATTTTAGGCATCAATGAAACCATAGGCTAGAAAGATCACCATATTTGATACCACTGTAATATACCCAATAGAGATAGGCTAAGATATTTTGTTTACTATCAATTATGTTTTATGATTATGTGTTTTTGCCAAATACTTTGAAACACATGTGTTGTTATATAGGTTGACATCTTTCTACAAATAGTTTGCATGTAATCTACTAGTGGACATTTCATCAAACATATTACATGCAACCCAAGTAGACATAGGATAGAAGAGAAAACATTGGCATTTTATTATGATCTGAATCTGGTACATAACAATAATAGATTTCTAATGGTTGCTACAAAATCCGAAATACAACAACCAACACTTCAAAACTCAAGAAAAAACCTAGTTTAATGTCATAGTCTCCTCAAATGATAATGTCAAGTTGATACAAGGCTCTCCTAGCCTTACATTGTTCAATCCAATCCTCTCTACTCAGAAAATGGTCTCTCGTCCCTCCTAAAACTGTCATGAATCAGACCCAAAGAGCCAGTGGATCACCTCCAAACCCTCACATGGCATCTTGTACCCTCATGGCTCCTCCAAATGGACTTGTGGTCCTCTCCTAACCCTGTGGATCTACTAATCGGTTGGTTCAGACCCTCAAAACACCCTTGCATCCTTTCCTTGTCTCTTAGCACTGTAAAAGGGAATATATCAACCCTCCAAGGAGACTCCATGAACCTACCAAACAAATCGTTGCACCAATATACTAAAGATAAATCACAAGATGAAACTCCAATGGAAATATTTGATGGGTCCCTCTCTTGTCTAGTTAGGGTGGATGTTGCACCACCAAAACCAAACCAATGATGTAAGGGTTTTTCCAAAACCCCAACGAAAACCTTGGCTCTAAGAGCACTCCAAATAAGAGATAAAATCATAATACCAAATTGAAGTGTTACCTCTCCTTTTATTCTTCGTCCATGCCTTTTATAATTTTCCCTTTGTTTTTACCAAATCAAACATGACCCTTCTTCCCCCTTTAATTTTCACTTAAACATTAAAATTCACTTTTAATATTTAAGTAATTAATAATATATCACCCTTTCATTAAATGTCATTTAAACATTAAAATTCACTTTTAATGTTTAAGTAATTAATAATATATCACCCTTTCATTAAATGTCATTTAAACATTAAAATTCACATTTAATGTTTAAGTAATTAATAATATATTACCCTTTTATTAAATGTCATCTTAGAAATATAATCTCTAGTTGCTAAGTGAGATCAAATAAACCTCCTTGCCTCCCTTTTTCCCCACTGACCATAGCCTCTAGGAGTCATATATGCTACTAAGTCATCCTCTCGTCATGGGCAGGTGGAAGGGGACATTACAAAATATTTATTTTTTCAGAGCCTTAATTAATAAGGGGTTATCACCATGACACTCATGCTTCAAATCTAAATTTAAATTTAGCAGATGACTAGATCAGTGTAGAGACATGGCGTTATTTAGAGGTCCAGGTCATACATAGTGGTAATATGGAAAAATATGGTGGAAGAGTGAATGAAGGAGTCTTACAGACCATCAATCTTGAAAAAACCTAGATCGATGGTTGAGGCCCATATTGGGTGATGAACTAGCATGGAACTTAAATATGTGAGGGCAGACTGGGGAAAACCATTGTGGTTTTTAAAGTGGATGCATGGTGCCTCCTGAGATACATCGGGGCGAAAGGAGATCTGCCTAAAACCATTTTCTCAAAAGCCTCGATGTCACATGTTCAAATACATCAAATCAACCACTCGTGGGGGAGATGACGGCTAGTCAAAATAGCCCCATGTCACTCGTTCAGTACTTCATGACCGTATAATGTCAGGTGAACGTCGCCAGATAATGAAATCAAAAGATAATCATTTGAAATGGATTGGCCAAGCGTGGTAAACCAATGTACCTGCAAGTGATTCTGTTAGTAATTCATGATTGGAACTCTATAACTATTTATTCTCAAGTATGGGGGTATCATCTCATCCATAAGCGAAGTAATCTCCAATTTGATCGACTCTCTAATTTATGAAGGAACATCTTGATGTCCACGAAATTGGGATACATGGACAAATCCAATCAAGCCATATCCAGTCAAACAGGTCACTCAAGTAACATGGAAGGTTTATCTACGAGTAAGAAGGAAAGGGAAATTGCATGTATATTAGCAACTAAATTCCATACGGAATCTGATGTAGACCCAGAATTCAAATTCAGGCTAAATCCCATCATGAGGGACCTAATCATCAACAGGGGAGCTGTGAAAAAGAAACAGAGCAAATGACAAAAGACAGAAAACATGGCCGAAACTGTTGAAAGCATTGGGGAGAATCAACTGGTCTGGTTGGTCACTCTAGAGGAGGAGATTATTGAGATGAAATGAATTCTTAGGTGGGAATAAGTACATCCCATCATATTTTGGATAGATGGTGGTCGAAGAAAGAGGCCCAGATATGACAAACATGTTCCTAATGATCCCTTTAAAATAGGATAATTGTTATTATAAATCATTCCTTTTTGTAACTTATCTCTAATTTTAGAATTATGGGAAGTATGAACATTTTGAATTCCACGGGAACTTTCTCTATATATGTATTATCTCAAGGATATAGAAAGGATGGAGAAAAGAGGAGCATGCCCTCTATGCAGGAAGACTTTTGTAAATTCTTGGGGCTATAATGAATATATAAATACAGAAGACGATTTTGGACTGTTTATGAAAAGATTCTAATTGGCGGTGATATGAATCTTGTTTCCCTTCATAGTATGTATTTCTTGTAAGCTTATATTTCATTTACACTTCCTTCTATCTAAATTGGAGAATTAGAGGCCCATAATTCATTATTTGATGCTCTTGTTTTAGCAATTTAGACTATGTTTCTCTCTTCTTAACTAATTCATAATTCATCCATGTAATGCTCTGATGTAGTTATATGTTTCTTATTCTTTTGATGCCACGCAAAATTTTCATATATAAACTCAGACTCACTACCTGGTTTAGCCTTTTCCTCTTAATAGTTCTCAGTTTTGACAGTGTATTTGTTTATTCCAGACCCCATAGCCCAAATGTCATCTTCATTTTTCCAGTTATTTTATTAAAAATCCCCAAAACAAACCAAATCTAGCCATCGACTTCCAAAGAAATATCAAGTGACACGAGAGAGCCCTCTCTGACTTGAGTAGGCTAGTGCCCAACTCTGAAGTTGGTTGAAACATTTACCTTTTTCATTTGTCTCTTCATTCGGACAGTTATCCATGTGATGCGTACATCTAAAGTCAACTATCTACTCACTTTGAGAAGTGTGAGCATGCAAGGCTTGAGAATTGCTAGAAAAAAATGTCTACTTCTATGCGTTACTTTCTAAAACTTGGTGCTACAGGTCAATCAGTTGTCTAATTGACACTTCTCCTTCAAGATTCTTGACTTTATCTTGAAGTTATTTAGTACTCTTCTAGTAAGACTTATCCATGTGTCCTAAATTCCTACAATAATAATAGGGAATATTCTTCTTACCTTTTTTATTCAATGCATGATCTTCATGCTTCTTATTGATGGAAAAGCCGATAGAATCCTATTATTTCTCCTAATTTCATGTTTTGCATATTTCTCAATAGTTTTGTTGACCTTTTCCCTTCAATAAATGGACATATTGATTAACTTCAAGTTTCCCTTCATCAAACAATTTTTCTTGCATCCTAATTGGCAAACCACAAAAAAGAGTCAAAGGAGCAATTCTTACCATCTTCTCTTCTAGAAGTGAAACTAGCATGGAATGTTTAATATAATACATCATAAGGAATCTTCAGATTCATCAAGATCAATTATGTTAGGTGACCATCCTTTTTCAAAAAAATCATTCTTCATTCACCCAATTTTAATTGTAGTTCCTTTACATAGGCCAAATAATCTTCAATTATGTTGAAGGAGAGAGGAACGAGAGAGATCAAATATTTATCAATATACATAACCTAACTTTCATCGATATTATCAAATATAATCGTTAACTTCTTGATTAGGAAAATCGATCTCACTCGTATGAAAGTGAATCTTCCTAGAGATGCAGGTTGCTATAACTCCTACAACTGCATCCTTCTTCCCATTGATAACAAAAAAAAAATGATCATCCTTCAATTTGGAATGGCAGTCTTTGTGAACTGCTAAAATTCCTTACAATTCAATAATATTTCCATATCTTGTGCCCATATACCATAATTGTGGCCATTCATAACCACAAGTTATTTCTTATAAATCATGATCTTGATCTACATATCTAAACCCTTATTCAATCTTAAAGTCAAAACCCTAAATAAATCTACTAGACAAATCTGAATCATAACGAGTGCATGCAAGTGACAACCTCCAAAAGACTTATAGACAACAATTTAGGTCCCAAAGCAATAGCTTTGATACCATGTTGGATAAATAGGGAATTAATATATTATGGAGCTATGCATTCCAATAAGAGGTGGTGTCTAAAGACACCATTACAACACTTAAATCCAAGTGAGCATAGCTAACATACAATAGGAAACACAAAGAACCAAAAAAATTCCATGATATATCAATCCATAAAACCATCTATATATAGCACCAAAGTGTAACTAACTCCCTTGAAGTGAGGAGGACAGATTCCACTTTGATTGGCTAGATCACATAATGAACTCCTTGAATTCTACCTCAACCTACAGATCACTCGACTATCATGGTTGACTTGATGGACCAATCAAATGGTTATTCAATTGCTCAATTGAGTATTGACTATCATCTAATATCCTCCAAAAGGTCTGGAGATGTGATGAACCTACTTAACTTGTTGTTCCAACAATAGTCAATTTCATCCATGCAACACTTTATTGGTGTAAGTAAGAAGGTGATTACTCTTCTTACCAATGCTCAACTTATATAATCAATTATGGAAAAGTTGTTTCATTTGTAATTTTGACTATTATAACTTTCTAAGATAACTTTCAAGCCTAGTAAATTGCATTGAAGCAATCATTAAAAACAATTTTCCTATATAAATTTGACTGATAAAAATAAAAGCACTACACTTATTTTATGTGGTAAATTGGAAAGAATTTTTTGGCCTTGTGGTATCATGGTTTCGACCCTTTGGAATGACCTAAACCTAATTATGTATATGTTTAAATCTTTTGTATAGATACTTGTATTATTGTGCTTTTCCACACCACAAGGTATACATGCCATGGTGATTTTGAATACTTGTAAACATTAAAATTTGAAATTAATTTAATATCGAAGCTTGACTAAGAATGAGCACCTAAAGGGAACATGACACCATGAGAGGGGGAAGGTAAGGGGGTCTAAGGGAATATTTATATGCCTAGCTACCTTATTCCTACTTTTCCTACCCACCTTGCCATTATATTAACTTCACTCTATTATAATGTTGATGTTGAACTCGGTCTATAGTCTAATTAGAGATATGAAAAATGGACCTAACCATCTCCTAGATTTACATAACCACCTCCTACATCCTTGCAAATCATCCCCTACTTTCTTGAAATTAGTAAGTGTTGTTGGTTGTGGAGCATGATTATCTTCATGATTCCTATGTAGGTAAGCCTACCCACCTTCATAGTCAATCTAGACCATTTATTATAAGGTCGTAGTTCTGACAGTAAAAGTTATATTAGGGTTTTTTCCCAAGAAGGAAACCCTATTTTTGTATGAGGGAACTGTATTATAGTTGTGAGTATGAGAGTAAATATTTTATTCTAAGAGAGGATATTGTGAGAGAAAGAAGAGGAAGTTACAGCGGTGTGTTGTAGGTTGTGTCCCTTCATTTTTTGGATAATAATAAAGGAAGGACTGGAAATTTCTTCGTGGAAATAGCCCATATTGGGTGAACCATGTTGTAACACCCTTGTTTCCCCCCGCTTATAAATATAACTATAACTTGCCAAAAGACCGTGGATGATTTAATATGTGTGAAAGTTGTATTTGATGAACCCTTTTGTTATAAAAGGTAATGTCACACACTCGCTGCGACATAATAAATTTTTCGCCTTTTCTCGAGGGACAGAATCCCCGAAATCCTATGGGGCTTAGCGCAGGCTAGCTCTTCCCTTTTTCCACCTCCATGTAATCGTCGGTTATGACCACCAGCCAAACAACTAGGCGCCTTTTCACATTTCATGACTCAGCGATATAAGCGAGTCGAGTCTTTCAACTTTGCAAACCCCGAAATGTTGAAATGTCGAACCCCGAAAGGGTTGGTGAGTGACAAGCTCCCCACTTGGGTCTTGTCCACGTGACCCTGTTCCGTGACCACGCGCTAAATCGACAAAGTACTTACCAGCTTTTCATGATTTAGAGAATCGTGATGCGATGTCTCTTCCTCTCCCTTTCGAATCCCAGAAACTCCGTAATCTCTGAAGTTCCCCTCCAAAGGGATATCAACAACTGTAAGCCTCCCTTGATCCAATGGTCCTGGCCGTATCAGGATTTCAGTAATTGGGAGTTCGAAATGCAAGAGAGTCAAGTCCTTCGACTCATCAAACCCCGAAACCCCATACTCGAGTTCTTGTATGAGATCCAATGACTCTCGATGTCTTGGATCCAACGGTTTGGATATTTTCGGAGTTTCGTGAACCAGGAGTTCACGATGCAATGACTTCAAAATTCTTGTCACTCCAATCCCTAAATCTCGATATGGGGATTCATGTAGAAGATCAACGGTGCTTGAGGATTTGGATCCAACGATCCATGGGATTTCAAAGCTTTCCCCGAACTCTGACCACTCACCACACGTCTCCTTCGATGGACAGTCTAGATCCCTTTCAGGACTCCTCCTTTCTTCCACAGAGCACATCGGGGTTTCGGGTACCGGAATTTCATGACTTGCGAAGACAAGGGTTCTTTCCCTTTGGTTTCCCAGGTGTCGAAACGTCGAAATGTCGACCGTCAACCACGTATCCCTCCTATGGATGGCTACGACCTTTACCCATGATCATCCATTATGATATTTTTAGGATGATCAATGGTCGCGATCAAATCTAGGCTTTCTCAAACTTATTCACACTTAAACCGATTTAGGGTTTCGTTTACCAAGATTTCACAACTTGTGGCCCCCAGTGACACAGATCCTCTATCAATTCAAATCCCCAATATCCAAAATACCGATGGACTCTCTCTCTCTGCCACGTGTCCTCCATGGATGGACGATCCAGATTGTTTCGGGATTTCACCAAGTGCGAGGTCAAAATGCTCACCTTCCTCTTTTGTTTCTCGATGTCCGAATCCCTGAAATGGGTGATCTCGCGACATGTGGCGTCCCTTAATCGGACGATCCAGATCTACTTCGAGACTTCCACCATGGAGTGTCATGATCTCTCGTCATCATGACTTTCGAAGCCCCAATATCAACTCCTCTTTCGGGACTTTTGCCTCTGTTCACGAGGCTTAACCCTCATGCATCTCCTGACAGCTCCAACGGCTGTCGGGTTTTCTAACTAAGATCTGACGGTTCAGATCTATCCCACACTGTGCACTCTCCCACTGCTCCCTAGACATGGAAAAACCAATGGTCCAGATACCCCCACGGACCTTGGGGATCTACATTCCTGATTTCTTCGCTACTCACGAAGATAAAGGAAAAGGGTTAAGACATTTAATGCCCTCGTTTCTTTCTCCAATCTAACGGTCGTGAATGACCATAGATCTTCCGACAGGATCTCGTCTGTTGATCGATACTTATCCCTACGCTGTCATTTTGAGATTTCAAGAGGATCATTCTTCCTCATACAGGTTTACTAAGACTTGCACCTTCAAATCCTTTTTTCGGGTTCTTGGTAAGCTTTCCAAGAAGGGTATCTCTATGGAGAGATCTATTCTGGGTATTCCTGGAGACAAATAAGAGTATAGATTTCCTGAGAACAGACTTGAAGTCTGACTTAGATCGGTAAGCATATAAATAAATCTATCTATAAACATAAGCCATGCAGATCTATTCTGGGTATTCCTGGAAACGAATAAGGGTATCGATTTTTTGAGAACAGACTTGAAGTCTGACTTATATCGGTAAGCATATAAATAGAAATTTATAAAAAATAAGCCATACGTGGTCCTTCCATTATAAGCATGCAACCACCATTTCTGGTCAAAACACCACACAGACGGTCTTATACTCAAACCATTCATAAATTGCACAGACTATGAGCATACATATCAACATATAAAATTCAAGATACAGGATATAAAACACTTATCAGAAATAACACCAGGTGTGATTGCAACTACTGAGAGGGGTGCTTGTTTCCACCCAACCATAGGCTCAGCGACTCCCACGAATTTACCGCTAGCCACCCCCGAGCTGATACCAGGATGCTACGAGACTACATCTCTGTTTGTCAGTGACCGAGAACGAACGTTACTCTCCTTCTCTGCTATCACTCACTCTGTATTTTTCCAAAGTTCTCCTCTTCCTCTTTCCCTCGTGTTTGTCCGTGATCGCACACTCCTCCTGCCTTTCTCTCCTTTCGGCAAGGTTGCATGTGGCACGACCTTCCTCGTGGTGGTCAGGTCTAAGGACTCTATGGATGGGCGGTTCACCCCCATCCCTCATTACTCACGAGGATCCCTTTACCTACCAATCCTAGCAAGTCATTTAATTCAGGGAAGCGAGCCGCTCTTGGTTCTCCAGGATAGTGAAGTCCAAATATGGTATTGGTTTCGGTGGAAGTTAACACCACCTTTCCAGGTGCTTTCCACCACCTTTCTCTAGCCATCGTGGTCTCTTTTTTAGCACATCCCCTCTCAGCAGTCCTGCAATATATATTCATAATATTATTCACATCCATTGACCTTTTTCACAAGGTCCATTCTCATCACACATTCACAT
>SNQJ01S0131414.1:10759-28917 GCA_010110895.2 Picea sitchensis | reverse complement strand
CCGTTCCCAAGACAGGTCCTCTTCACGAACCCCTTTCACATTCTTAAGGTCTTCCCACCAAATGGAAGCCTTTCCGTTCAAGTTGAAGGTGGCCACTCGGGCCTTCATATTTTCTAATTCACGGACTCTTAAATACTTCTTTAGTCCAAGAAGCCAAGCCTCTGCTTCCTCTCCATTCTTTATTTCACCATCGAAGGAGGGTGTTTTGGCTTTTCTGAATTCTTCAAATTTACGAACTTTGGAAGACTTTTTCTTCTTCTGTTTCCTTCGGGAATAGGAACTGGTTCTACTGCTAGAAGATATTTTTGAATCGCCAGCTTCCTTCTCAGGGAAATCATTCGACGCTTGTCCTTTACCTCTGGGATGGACCTTTTTTGAGGTGCTCCTCTCAGTGTGGCCATAGATATGACCATGTTTATGAGTTTCAGGTTCATGCTGCATTTTTCTTTGTAGATATGATAAACTCTAGAGTAAAACTACGTTATTTTCTATTTGCTTTTCTTGTTCTTTCATCATCCTTTCATTGTCAGCCTTGCAGCTTTGTAATTCGACCATGAGACTCCTCACAGTCTCGGCTAGATCTGGAGGGGTCCCTACTGCCCTCCTTTCATCAGACTCTTCGTCTCTATTGTGGGAGCCCTCTCCCACTTCATGGTGAGTCACCATACTTATGCGTTGATAATTTCCCGCGATTGATCTTCCGCTTGTGTGCAAAAGGGAAAAAAAACACTGGTTGTTAGTCAATATTTATATTTATTTATAACCAGTACATAATTCATATTTTCACCTGTACACACACAATAGGGGTTTTTCATTCTTAACTTCGTCTTTTGATTAGGAAGGTTAAGACAGGGGGTTACTCTTTTTAAGAATGTTCTGAACGGAGCTTCTGCGCAACTCGTTCATGAGCCCAAGCAGGTCGAGTGTTGTAACCATGCTCTGGTACCAATTTGTCAAACACCCGCTGCGGCATAATAAATTTTTTGCCTTTTCTCGAGGGACAGAATCCCTGAAATCCTACAGGGCTTAGCATAGGATAGCTCTTCCCTTTTTCCACCTCCATGTGATCGTCGGTTATGACCACTGGCCAAACAAATAGGTGCCTTTTCGCATTTCACGACTCAGCGATATAAGTGAGTTGAGTATTTCGACTCTGCAAACCCTGAAATGTCAAAATGTCGAACCCCGAAAGGGCTGGCGAGTGACAAGCTCCCCCGCTTGGGTCTTGTCCACGTGACCCTATTCCGTGACCATGCGCTAAATCGACAAAGCACTTACTGACTTTTTGTGATTTGGGGAATTGTGATGCGATGTCTCTTCCTCTCCCTTTTGAATCCCTGAAACTCCGTAATCTTCGAAGTTCCCTACAAAGGGAGACCAACAGCTATAAGCCTCCCATGATCCGACGGTCCTGGCCATATCGGGATTTCGGTAATCGGGAGTTTGAAATGCAAGAGAGTCAAGTCCTTCGACTCTTCAAACCCCGAAACCCGATACTCAAGTTATTGTATGAGGTCCAATGGCTTTCGATTTATTGGATCCAATGGTTTGGATATTTTCATAGTTTCGTGAACCGAGAGTTCACAATGCAACGACTTCAAAACTCTTGTCACTCCAATCCCCAAATATTGATATGGGGATTCATGTAGGAGATCAATGGTCCTCAAGGATTTGGACCCAATGGTCCACGGGATTTCAGATCTTTCCTTGAACTCTAACTGCTCACCACGCGTCTCCTCCAATGGACGGTCTAGATCCCTTTCAAGACTCCTCCTTTCTGCCACAGAGAGCATCGGGGTTTCGGGTACCGAGATTTCACAACTTGCGAAGACAAGGTTTCTTTCCCTTTGGTTTCCCGGGTGCCAAAACGCTGAAATGTCGACCGATAGCCACGTATCCCTCCAATGGATGGCTGCGACCTTTACCCACGATTATCTATTATGATCTTTTTAGGATGATCAACGGTCACGATCAAATCTCGGCTTTCTCAAACTTATTCACACTTAAACCGATTCAGGGTTACGTTTACCGTGATTTCGCGACTTGTGACCCCCAGTGACACAGATCCTTTGTCAATTCGAATCCATGGTATCTGAAATACCGATGGACTCTCGATCTATACCACGTGTCCTCCACGGATGGATGGTCTAGATTGTTTCGGGATTTCGCCAAGTGCGAGGTCAAAATGCTCACCTTCCTCTTTTGTTTCTCGATGTCCGAACCCCTGAAATGGGTGATCTCGCAACACATGGCCTCCCTTAATTGAATGATCCAGATCTATTTCAGGACTTCCACCATGGAGTGTCCCGATCTCTCGTCATCAATACTTCTGAAATCCCGAAGTTCGAAGCCCCGATATCAACTCCTCTTTCAGGACTTTCGCCTCTGTTCATGAGGCTTAACCCTCATGCATCTCCTGACAGCTCCAACGACTGTTGGGTTTTATAACTAAGATATGATGGTTCAGATCTGTCTCGCACTGTGCACTCCCCCGCTGCTCCCTAGACATGGAAAAACCAATGGTCCAGATACTCCCACGGACCTTGGGGATCTACGGTCCCGATATCTTCACTACTCACGAAGATAAAGGAAAAGGGTTAAGACATTTAACGTCCTCATTTCTTCCTCCAATCTAACGGTCATGAATGACCACAGATATTTAGATAGGATCTCGTTTGTCGATCGATACTTATCCCTACGCTTCCATTTCGAGATTTCAAGAGGATCATTCTTCCTCGTACAAGGTTAATAAGACTTGCACCTTCAAATCCTTTTTCCGAGTTCTTGGTAAGATTTCCAGGAAGGGTATCTCTGTGGAGAGATCTATTTCGGGTATTCCTAGAGATGAATAAGGGTATAGATTTCCTGAGAATAGAATTGAAGTCTGACTTAGATCAGTAAGCATATAAATAAATCTATCTATAAACATAAGCCATGCGGATCTATTCCGAGTATTCCTGGAAACGAATAAGGGTATAGATTTCCTGAGAACAGACTTGAAGTCTGACTTAGATCGGTAAGAATATAAATAGAAATTTATAAAACATAAGCCATACGTGGTCCTTCCATTATAAGCATGCAACCACCATTTCTGGTCAAAACACCACACAGACAGTCTTATACTCAAACCATTAATAAATTGCACAGACTATGAGCATACATATCAGCATATAAACTTCAAGATACAGGATATAAAACACTTATCAGCTGAGAGGGTTGCTCGTTTCCACCCAACTGTAGGCTCAGCGACTCCCACGGATTTACTGCTAGCCACCCCCAAGCTGAGACCACGATGCTGCGAGACTGCGTCTCTATTTTTCAATGACCGAGAATGAAGGTTACTCTCCTTCTTCTCTGCTATCACTCACTCTGTATTTTTCCAGAGTTCTCATCTTCCTCTTTCCCTTGTGTTTGCCCGTGATCGCACACTCCTCCTGCCTTTCTCTCCTTTCGGTGAGGTTGCGTGTGGAATGACCTTCCTCACGGTGGTCAGGTCTGAGGACTCTATGGATGGGTGGTTCACCCCCATCCCTTATTACTCATGAGGATCCCTTTACCTACCAATCCTGGTGAGTCATTTAATTCGGGCCAGCGAGCCACTCTTGGTTCTCCGGGCCAGTGAAGTCCAAATACGGTATTGGTTTCAATGGAAGTTAATGCCACCTTTCTAGGTGCCTTCCACCACCTTTCTCCAGCCATCGTGGTCTCTTTTTCATCACATCCCCTCTCAGCAGTCCTGCAATATATATTCATAATATTATTCACATCCATTGACCTTTTTCACAAGGTCCATTCTCATCACACGTTCACATTTATGAGTTTGCCACAATACTTGGCTAGTATAGTTATTTTTACAGACTGGGGGAAACAGGGTGTTACAGGTAATGTATGTATTTCTATTATTAAGTACAAATGGATAGTGTTGCATAACTGTTGAAAGGGGGGTTTTCCAAGATAGATCATGATGTTATGAGAGAGATGGTGAGGAGAACTAGAAATGGTTGAGATGACCCCCACCAAACCAGTACCTTACTGGATTTAATTTCTCAGACACAAAAAAGTCCTCTGACCCAAAAATGAATTACCAGTCAGGCCAATAGTTGGAAAATCCCTCATCAAGAGTTAATGAGGAGATGGGAAGAGTAACCATTGAAAAGGATTCCTAACCTGACCACGATTTGGGGATTTGGACCCACACAATCTTGTTGAGGAAGGAAAGAAAGGAACATATTCATGGGCAGAGGCAGATGGGTGAGGGAGAAGAGTTGAGAGACCACTCTCCCAAAAGAGAAAAGAGAGCTAGCAGCTCTCTGGTTCAAAGGAGAACTAAGAAACAAATTCATTTTGGATGCAAGAGATGTTGGCAACATTTTCAGTCCAAGATGATAAATGGGTCTACAGAGAAGACAAGTGACTATGGAAGCACTCATTACAAACCCCCTTGCTTGGTAGAGAGAAAAAAGTTGTGCCAAGTTCTTGTGGGAGGAGGAGAGTAACCTCCATCCTTGAATGTCGTTGAGCAAGAAGAAAGAGTCTCTCTCAGAGAATCATGATCTAGCTAGGGGGTTCCCATTGATATATCCATTTAGGATTGGTTGTGCCTATGGTTGGGTGGAAACAAACACCCCTCTTAGTAGTCACTTCACGATTCTGGATTTTGATAAGTATTTTCATACTCTATGTACTAGAATGGAAGTGATGTTTGAATGCATGTGTTTATGGTTAAATTTTACAATGTTTGATAAATCATTAGAAATTATTATTATTCTTTTGTAAACTCATGTATTTACATTGTTTATGTTTAATATGCTTAGCAGTAGTAGAACTATTATACATGGGCCTTTAAAAGAATTTAAGAACAAATCTTTGATTTATGTATTTGTTGAGAAACCCTTAGGGAAATATTCCCAAGGAATGATTTCATAACATAGGATTCAGGGAAGACTTCACTGGAAAACCTCGGTCATATCGACCTCTTAATTTACCCTTCACAGGTCACTAAGTTTGAACTCTGTGAAAGGATGGCACCTCCTTCAAACCCTTCACCTGTGTGACTGAGGGCTCATACCCATGGTTCTAACCCAATCGCGGCTAAGTATTGAGCATGTAGCCTTGAGGCTTGTCCAAGATTCCATATGACCAAGGCATGGGAACCCTGTGCTAGTCCCGTAAGGAGCTAATTTTTTCTGACTTTGGAAATCCAGGAGTTCAGATCTCTGGGACGCTATGACTTTACAACCTCCAAAACCAATCAAAGGTAACCTGTTGGTTTAGTTACCACTAAGGTTGACCGACATCTGGAGGTTTCCTTAACCATGATCGATGGACCTTCCCCACCATTAAATCCTGACCCACTTACTGGTCTTGAATTCATGTGAATCATAGATCCGAGGATTCTCAGGATCTTCCCTGACTGTTGGATCTATGTCACAGTTAGTCTGGCGTTGACTACTTTGAGAGAACAGTGATTTCATGACACCAAATTCCCCAAATGTCGAAGTTGAGAATTAATGTAATTCATGGATCTGGGAGTCCAATGAGAACCCCTCTTAACCGCCCGATCAACCAATGGAGGGACTTGCGTAGGGAACTTTGGCGAAGTCCTACTCTAGGAGAAAAGGAGTGTGGAGCGGGTAGAACCCCCAAACACTGAATCTGCGAAGTGATAGTAGTCGTAGATATGAGGAACCTATAGGGCCATTCCTGACCATTGAATCTAGACTGTAGTCATCTCGGCGTTGACCACTTCGGGAGCAAAGAGGAAGTTACACAGTGGATCCCCTGAATGCAAAAGTTATGAAATAACAGAGGCCATATATTAATGGATCTATGTGGATGCATCTTGACCATGAAATCTAAGTGCGTTGGAAGGCTATCAGTTTGGAGTGACGTGGACCCACATTTGACATGCCATGTGTCACCTTGATTTGTAATTTTCGCATACCCTATGTGCCCATTAGAACATGACATGTGTCACCCACTGAAGGGGCCACATGTCATCTCTAACTTATTGTGTGACACCCCCCTGACACATTCGGGACCCATCTGTCCTTGCCTCTATGTTTAATACACCACCATATACAAGGGTGGACCCTTCGGGAGTCCGGGACTTTGAAACTCTATAGGTTTGGGGTGTAGTGTCGTAGATAAGCCGAATAGACCTAAGGTTGGAGCCACATGGTGATATTTCGAGTTCCTTCGGGAGTTTGAGAGTTTGGGACTCTAGAGGAAATGCATGTAGAAAGAAAAGGGGGTGTTCAGTGCCAAAGCGTCGAATGTCAAATTTCCCTTAAGCTTATGTGTTAAATGAGGATAAAGCTCCGCCATTGGATTGGATGGTGGATGAACTTCCACCATGGATGTAGGAAAATTGGGGAATCACCGGGACTTCAGGAAACTTGGGATTGTATAAATGAGATGGACCCACGTGGGTGCCACGTGGCCCTAGACTAATAACACTTGAAGAGCTTCGAGAGGCCACAACTTGCAATCCATAGCTCATATTTGAGCCTTGTAGTAGTTGTTAGAAAGATATGGTAGAGTAGAAGAGGATGGAGACCTCAGAAAGATAATTCGAGATGATTAAAGTAAGAAAATTTTTTATGCCCCATCCCTAAAAAGGGTACTTAGGGGGCGGGTGTGTTACAAATTGGTATCAAAGAAGGAAACAACACTTGGCCTGCTTAGGCTCATGAACGAGTCGCATAAAGATATTATTAGAGACCCTTTAAGGGTAACACCCTATCTCACCCCATTCCTATAAGGTTTATTTAAACTTATACTAAAGAGAGCAATGAAACTTTTTGTTGTTGTATATGTTTTGAAAAAATCTGAATTGTGTGTTATTCATAAACTAGTAAATGATTAACTAACCAAAAATATTTTATCAGCACTCAAGAAGACGGCGGATAGAAGGAAAACTACAACGTGAAGGATGGTGACACACCATGAATTGGGGGAAATCTCCCACAATAGAGAGGAAGAATATGATGAGAGGGGGGGGTGGAAACCCCTCTAGATTTGGTCAAAACCATAAGAAGCCTCATGGCAGAATTACAGAGTTGTAAGGATGACAACGAAAGGCTGATAAAAGATCAGGAAAATCAAACTCAAATTAACGCAGTATTACTGCAAAGCTTATCAGATATACAAAGGAAATTGCAACATGGACTAGAATCCATTCATGTGGACAAACATCATACTAAGAAAACTCAAATTCCACCTAAGATATGAAAGCATGGTCCTGAAAGTGGTCACACAAGGAGGAGAACCTCAAAGAAGGCCCAACATGGAGTCAAGAGACACTCATTGGAAGAATCCTCTGGTGAGGAAATTGACAACTCCAAGGGATCTTCTAGTAGAAAAACTAGTTCACATTCCCATAAGAGAAGAAAGAAGAGAAAATGTTCCAAGAGCCATGACCTTGAAGAGTTTAAGAAATCAAAACCACCCACTTTCGATGGAGAAATTAAGAAGGGGGAAAAAGTAGAAGTATGGTTTCTTGTCTTGAAGAAGTACTTCAAAGTCCATGACTACTCTAAAAACTTAAAGGCCTGAATATCCATTTTCAACCTGAATGGAAAGGCCTCCATTTGGTGGGAGGACCTTTGGAATGTGAAAGGAATCCATGAGAAGGAATTTTCATGGAAATAGTTTGAGAAATACTTCAAGAAGAAGTATCTATCAAAGAAATACTTTGATTGGAATACCAAGGAGTTCTATGAACTCAAGTTAGGACAACTCACAATAGATGAATATATCAAAAACTTTCTTGTGTTGATAAGGTATGATCCCTACATAAAGGATGAAAAAGTAAATATGCAACAATTTATTAGTGGATTACCTTAGTCCTTTCAGGACAGAATTGAGTTTGACAAGCCAAAGACTTTAGAAGACACTATCCGGAAGGTAAGGTATTGTTATGAGAAATTCAAGAATATGATAGAACCTCATGAGGACTAGAAGAAGAAAATTAATTCCAGTAGAAGGGGTTTAAACCCTCAAGATTTAAGAACCATGGGAAAGGATCTAACATGATCCTTCCTACTAAAAGTGTATATCAGAAAAATTTCCCATCTCAGAGTGGAAATAAACCCTTTGGTGAAGCCTTAGGTAAGACTGATAACACAAAGAGAGAACCCTTGAAATGTTGGGGTTGTGGGGAAGAACATATGTTGAGGGACTTCCCACATAAGCAATAGAACAATAGGAGGGTCTACAACATCTAGGAAACTAACATAGTCAATAATGTGGCTAGGAGCATGCGACAAATTTATGCAGCCTTGGATAATAAACAAGATGACCACAAAGCTTCAGTGGTGGAGATGGAAGGCATGATTTCCAACCATCTAGTTTCAATTTTAAATGACTCTGGTTCTAATATGAGTTATGTTTCCCCTCAAACTATTGAGAAATGTAAATTACAACAAGTAAAACATGTTAAATCGTGGCTAGTATAACAGAGGTCATACCAGCATGCCAATTCATTATCAATGGATTACCCACCCAAGCAACCCTAAACATGTTCCCTTTAGGATCTTATGACCTATTGATTGGCATGGGTTGGTTGTCTTCCCATAAAACCAAGTTGGACTATTACAATAAAACTTTGGATTGTGAATATGAAGAAGGGAGAAAGATAACCTTACAAAGGATTCAAAATCATGTCTCAGTGAGACAAATATCATCCCTTCAAGTGAATAAGTATTGCAGAAAAGGATGTGTTATAAAAATAGGATCGTGGAGAAATAAAATAAAACAAATGCTGAAATAAAACACATAAGATACACAATACAATATAGACACATATATACATGGTTCACCCAGTGTGGGCTACGTCCACCAAAGAAATTTCCAGGTCCTTCCTTTATTATTATCTAGCAAATCAAGGGCTACAACCTATAACACACCTGTTGTAACTTCCTCTTCTTTCTCTCATAGTCTCCTCACTCATAACACAATATTCACAATGATACATAGCCGCAATACATTTCCCTCATAAAATAGGGTTTCCTTATAGGGAAAAAAATCCTAACATAACTTATGTTGTCAGATTTGCGACCTTATAATGAACAGTCCAGATTTACTATGAAATTAAAATATACATTTACAAGGAAATTTTTCCTTTGGGGGCCCACATGCCCCCGGACCCCGCAGGAGGGGAAATCCCCCCCTGCACTCCCCCGTGTGGAGGAGTGTACATTCTTTTGAGGTGTAAAGTATTCATGGGGTATAAACACAATTGAAAATAAAGGCCTATGAATCAGGAAGATAATCAGGCTCCACAACATACAATATCCCACTTGGAGACAGATCTCAACAACTCCATCATTGATGTATCTACTGGACTATGATCCTTCTTGGACCTGGAAAATTTCTCATCTTCACCTTCATGCTTGAAGACCAACTAAAACTGAGGAAGAAATCAGTTTCTCCCTAGTTACTCCCTTTGTTAACATGTCTACAGGATTCTGGTTAGTGTGTATCTTTTCCAACTTCAAATGTCCATCTTCCAAGACGGATCGTATGAAATGGTACCTGAGTTGTATATTCTTACTCATCGAATGGAAGGCTGAGTTTTTTGCAAGATGAATGGAACTATCACTATCACGGTACAACATGTTATTATCATGCTTCTTTCCCAATTCCTCCATAAACCTTTGTAACCAAATCATTTCTTTACTAGCCTCTGTAGGAGAAAAATGCTCTACTTCTATTGTTGAAAGTGAAACAACCTTTTGCACATTCAAAATCCAACTTATTATTGTTCCACCTATAGTAAAAACATACCCTATGGTGATCCTCCTGCTATCTTTATCACCTACCATATCTTAATCAACATATCCCTGTAGAATAGTGTATGGACCTCCAAAACATAATGCATGAGTAGAAGTACCTCTCAAATACTTGAGAATCCACTTTACTGGCTCCCAATGTTCTTTACCTGGAATGTTCATATACTTTCTCACAACTCCCATTGCATGTGCAATATCTGGTCTTGTGCAAACCCTCACATATATCAAGATTCCAACTGTTGATGAATAAGGGACCCTGGACATGTATTCTATCCCCTCTTGTGTCTTGGGACACATTTCCTTAGTTAATTTGAAATGGCTGGCCAAATTTGTACTAACTGGTTTTGCATTCTATATTCTACACCTCTCCAACACCTTCTCTATGTACTCACCCTGAGACAATGTCAATTTGTTATTTTTCCTGTCTCTTGTTATTCTCATACCAAGGATTTTCTTTGTGGCACCCAAATCCTTCATCGCAAATGAATTAGATAATTTCTTCTTGAGCACATTTATATCCTGCATATTAGAACCTGCAACAAACATGTCATCTACATACAATAGAAAGATAATATAGCTTCCATTTTCTAGCTTTTTAAAATAAACACAGTGATCAGAATGACATCTATTATGACCTTGTTCTATCATAAACCTTTCAAACTTCAAATATGACTACCTTGGAGCTTTCTTTAGGCCATACAATCTCTTATTCAACCTGCATAACAAATTTTCCTTCCCTTTGACCTCATACCCCTGTGGTTGTTGCATATAAATCTCTTCCTCCAAATCCCCATGGAGAAAAGTTTTTTTTACATATAATTGTTCAAGATGTAAATCTTCTACTTCCACAAGACTTAAAATGGTCCTAATTGAATTCATTTTAACAATAAGAGAAAATATTTCATCAAAATCTATACATTTCTTTTGTGCAAACCCTGTTGGATCATGTTTTCATTGATGTCAAATGATTGATGTCAAAGGATTGGATTGATTTAATGATTGATTGATGTAAAATGAACAATGTCTTGTCATAGCATACTAATGATTGATTGATTGATTGATGTCAAATGATTGATGTCAAAGGAACAATGTCTTGTCATAACATACTGATGTAATATGTATTATCCTTGATGTGAATGGAATGATTTCAAGTGGAATCATAGTCATATGAATTCATACATATATGAAGATGGATCAATGAGTTGTCATTGATATATGATGCATAGATGAAGATGGATCAATGAGTTGTCATTGATATATGATGCATGGATGAAGATGAATCAATGAGGTTCATTGATATATGATGCACAGTTGAATTGATGTAGAGATGACTCATTATTGTCTTGATAAGAAGTACAAATTGATGAACTCAAAAGTGGTCCCCTTATGGTGAAATCCCTGACAGGAAAACGCTTTACGGTTGAGTTATCCTAGAAGTGCAGTTAGAGAACCCATGCTTTATTATGGAATTATGAGTTGAATATCAGTGAATTTGTTAGTGAAACTATCCTAGATGGATAGTGTTTTTCATGCCATTTCCGGTGGTATGTGGAATGTCACATAACTCCTCACGGGTTGAGAGTTATGGCCTTACGAAGTTGGAGGACCCCCATATGTTGAGTTGAAGCCCCAAAAGGTCATAGAAGTCAAAGTTCTTGCAAAGTAGGAGGATTATTTAAATAATAAAGTGAAGTGAGAAATCAAGGAGGATTATTTAAATAATAAAGTGAAGTGACAAAATCAAGGAAGATTATTTAAATAAAAAAGTAAATGGAGAACTTTCTAATTATGGAAAGTGGTTAACCCTAAAAAGAGGAAAATGGGTTAAGTGGTCAAGTGGCTATTGGATATATGGACAAGTGGAAAATTGGGAAAAGTTGGACAAAGTGACTATGAGGAAAAAGTGGCCTAGAAGATGCTTCTAAGGAAGCTACTTGGAGAGTATAAATTAGAGGCAAGGGTCTCTTGTGAAGTAAATCTCTTAAGCATATATTGAAGATCTATTCTGAGACAGAAAGTGGCTGGAGGATCTCATGGACTCATCAAAGTTTCTGTAAGTATGATATCTCGACGGCGAAAGTTTTGGAAGTTCAAAAACCCTAGTTTTTGAAGGAGTACGCCGGCAGCAATGGACCAGAGGGCATACATACGTGGGCTTCAGTGAGCCTGAGCGCATACATACGTGGGCTGAAGGAAGACAGAGCGTGTATAGTTGATGGAAGTCATGAAAACTTGAGTGTGAGCTAGTGCCATGTTCTTGACAAATTTGTAGCCATAGAAACTCTGGTATGGTTACATATTTGTCTTGATGGATACTATTGCATATTATATGATGAATGCTTGAAGCATTCTTGGTATGGGTTTTTTTATTTGGTGAGAAACAATCATATGTTTCAGTATTGATATGATTTCCATAGTATACTTGTTTCTTATACATGATTAAGTAGAATTCATATTGTATGATTGAGGAGCATGAGTAAGTTGTGGGAGAGCATGGATGTGTTGTGATTGGTTCTGGTTCAGATCAGACAGTGAATGACAGAAGTGGATGTGATTGAGGGATGTAGAGGATCTAAGTTTTTCATGGAGAGAAAACCCTAGTTGTTCAGAACGCACACGTAGGTTATAGTAAAGATAGGTCGCGTACATACATGACTTGTACTATTGATAGGGCGTGTACATATGCGCGATGCACTAATGACAATTCATGTACCTGTTGACAGATTGGTATCTGTTGAGGATTGATTCCTCTTCTCAATTGGTGCTGAGTTGTGTAAGCAGAGTCTTGCATTGTAGAGTTGTTTCTCTTGTGCAGTTGTAACTCTATTCATTTGTTGATAATAACCCAAGGATTGTAGTCCATAATAAAAATAAAATTGTACATACATCTTTTGTTCTTTGCGTTCCTTGTGATGATGACTTATTGATGAAATATGTTTCTCATATATGTTGTTGATGTACGTTCACATCTAACTGGTTATAAATGAAAAAAATAAGTAATGAGTAAACGGTGATTGCTAACTAAGGAGTTTTGTGAAGGGAAGTTTGAAAAAGAGCCCCACACTCATTCACCCCCCCCTCTAAGTGTGGTCGGTGTGTCCAACAATTGGTATCAGAGAAGACCTTCACTATAAGCCTTAACAAGATTGGAGGAGATCCATGGACATACAAATAGATGATGAAGTTCCAATCCTTGATGAGGAAAACTATTCTACATGGAGAATAGAAATGAAGGTGCATTTGAAGGAAATAGGAGTGGGTATTTGGAAGGTAACTATTGGTGGATCAGTTCCATTGAGGAACAAGTCAAAATTTGTAGCTCAAAGGGAAGAGAAGAATAATGATGCATTGGCTCTCAAGACCATTCTTAGTGGACTCTCAATTTCTATCAAAGATAGCATGGGACAATGCACTACCGCTAAGGATCTATGTCTAAAGCTAGAGAACACATACCAAAGAAAGAAGGAAGACACTAAAGAAAACTCCATCAAGAACAATGAAGGTAAAGAATCTCCAAAATCCTCTATTTGCAATGATTCTAAACGTGATGATGTTGGCAAAAAGGGAGACCTTGAAGATAATTCCATCAAGATCAATGAAGGTAAAGAATCTCCAAAAACCCCCGATTGCAATATTTCAAAATGTGATGATGTTGAATATTTCTCTACAAGTGAAGAAGAAAATCTAGAGATAGTATGTGTAGAGTTAGATAATGGTTATCCTATGGAAAAAGTAGAAGAAGAACTATCGGAGCTTAAAAGGAAAGTTGGATGGGGTCTATTTGAATACAACTATGACCATTGTTACATAGAATATAGCTATCTTTTCGATAACACTAAAAAGTTTCTTAAGAATAATCAAAGGCATATCTTGAAGTTAAAGGAAATGCTCAAGGTACAAGAAGAAAGTAAAAAGACTCAATTAGAAGAAAAAGAAGAAGAGATAAAAAGACTAAGGAATGAAATAGAAAACAATAAGAAGCTAGATGATGAGATTAGCAAAAGTCTTGAAGTTAATATCCATCTCAAGACCCAAATTGAAGAATTCAAAAGGATAGAGTAATTACTAAAGAATCAAGTAAATGAAAAGGAAGAGTCATGTCATAAGTTGGAAACTAAAGTTGTTGATCTTAGAAAGAAAGTAGAGAATTCAAACAAATTCTTGAATAGCTCAACAATATTGAATGAGATCTTGGATAGTCAAAGATCACCAAATGATAAATCAGGTCTTGGATACAACAAAGAAGCTACACATGTTGAAGCAAGCACCTCAAAGAAGCATGAGGTAAGTTCCTCACTCTCAAAGGATGGAAAAAATATTGCAAGTCAACCATCTACACAAGGCAAGGAAAGTTTGAAAATAACAAAGCAAAGAAGACATCAAGAAGCCATCATTACACCTCAAAGAAAAGTGACACCTTCAAGATGGACACCAAAGAAAAGGTATGAAAATGTTTTTCATGGTCATTGTTACTCATGTAATGAATATGGTCACAAAGATTTGGAGTGTAGATTGTATGCAATGAGAGATAATAAAATATTTCATAACACCTTAAGATGTTGGAGATGTAATCAAGTAAGACACATTTCTTCTCACTGTCACATCATGAGATGCTACAGTTGTAGTGGATTTGGTCACAAATCCCAGGATTGTTGTAACACAAGAAGAAATTCCATGATTAGGACTTCATATAGCATGACTAAAAGAAGGAATGAAGTTAGGAAGAAAGACATTTTTGAAAATATGGAAGCTCAGAGCTCAAGTTCTGAGAAGCAGGGACACCTTCAAAAGTGGGTAAAGAAGACTGAACAACCAGAGCAGAATGACAGCCTTAAGGGAAGCTCAAGTTTGTCATCTTCAGAAGCATACGTGGGTTACAATGATAACAATCGCATACATACATGAGCTGACCTATGAATAGGTCACGTACATACGTGAGTTGTCTGTGCAGAAAGTCGTGTATATGTGGTAAAGCCTTGGGAAAAATGCTATGCACATGAGTTACAGCATGGTATAATGGTATAACTCTGTGTTGCAGGGTCTGACATGGTTTGTTGCAAGGTCTGACATTGCTTGCTGCAGGTTTTCATGATTACATTTTGGCATACATAATTGATGTATGTATGGTGGTGACATATGGTTGAGTATTGAAAGACTATCTTGGATGCATGGTACTAACCCTAGAGTTTGGATTGAGACATTGTTTTGTTGAAGAACAATGTTGGTTGTGACGGTGAAGTTATGCAGGCATGGTTCCAGGGGGAGAATGAGCGATATGTTTTCAGAATTACATCAAAGTGATATTCCTTGTTCAAAAGGGGAGAGATTATTCATAGGAAGATCAAGGCATCCAAGCAGGGGGAGAAACCCCAAGGATATTTCAAACAGGGGGAGCAGCCCCAATGAGAGAACTACCCTTTTCCATTGACGTCAAAGGGGGAGATATAGTCACATTGATATGATTGAGATGACGGTTTATGTAGAGCAATGCCTTGTCTACATGTTGCCATCAATGATTGGTGTTGACATCAATTTTGGTATTTCCATCAATGCCAAAGGGGGAGATTGTTGGATCATGTTGTGATTGATGTCAAAGGATTGGATTGATTTATTGATTGATTGATGTCAAAGGATTGATATCAAAGGATTTATGTAAAAGGAACAATGTCTTGTCATAGCATACTGATGATTGATTAATTGATTGATTGATGTCAAAGGAACAATGTCTTGTCATATCATACTGATGTAATATGTATTATCCTTGATGTGAATGGAATGATGTCAAGTGGAATCATAGTCATATGATGTCATGCATAGATGAAGATGGATCAATAAGATTTCATTGATATATTATGCATAGATGAAGATGGATCAATGATTTTTCATTGATATATGATGCATATATGAAGATGAATCAATGAGGGTTCATTGAGATATGATGCATAGTTGAATTGATGTAGAGATGACTCATTATTGTCTTGATAAGAAGTACAAGTTGATGAACTCAAAAGTGGTCCCCTTATGGTGAAATACCTCACAAAAAGACATTTGCGGTTGATTTATCCTATAAGTATAGTTAGAGAACCCATGCTCTATTATGGAATTATGAGTTGAATATCAGTGAATTTGTCAGTGAAACTATCCTATATGGATAGTGCTTGTCATGCTATTTTGTTGGTATGTGGAACGTCACATAACTCCTCATGGTTTGGGATTTATGGCCTTACGAAGTTGGAGGACCCTCATATGTTGGCTTGAAGCCCTAAAAGGTCAAAGAAGTCAAAGTGCTAGCAAAGAAGGAGGATTATTTAAATAATAAAGTGAAGTGACAAATCAAAGAGGATTATTTAAATAATAAAGTGAAGTGACAAAATCAAGGAAAATTATTTAAATAATAAAGTAAATGGAGAAATTTCTAATTATGGAAAGTGGTTAACCCTAAAAAGAGGAAAATGGATTAAGTGGTCAAGTGGCTATTGGATATATGGACAAGTCGAAAATTGGGCAAAGTTGGACAAAGTGACTATGTGGACAAAGTGCCCTAGATTATGCTTCTAAGGAAGCTACTTTGAGAGTATAAATAAGAGGAAAGGTTCTCTTTTGAAGTATATCTCTTGAGCATATATTGAAGATCTATTCTGAGAGAGAGAGTGGTTGGAGGATCTCATGGATGCATCAAAGTTTACGTAAGTATGAGATCTTGACGGTGAAAGTTTTGGAAGTTTAGAAACACTATTTTCTGAAGGAGTATGCGAGCAGCAGTGGACCAGAGAGCATACATATGCAGGATGCAGTGATCCTGAGCCCGTACATACACGGGCTGAAGGAAGACAAAGAGCATATAGTTGATGGAAGTCATGAAGACTTGAGTGAGGTGGTGCCAATTTCTTGATGGTTGAATCAAGTTTCATATTTTCATTCTATGGGCTCAGATCTTCCATATAAACTCTGGTATGGTTACATAGTTGTCTTGATGGATACTCTTGCATATAATATGATGAATTCTTGAAGCATTCTTGGTATGTCTATTGTGATTTGGTTTGTGTTGGTCGATGGAGTGAGAAACATTCTTATGTTTCAGTACTGATATCATTTCCATAGTATACTTGTTTCTTATGCATGATTAAGTAGCATTCATATTGTATGATTGAGGAGCATGAGTAAGTTTTGGGAGAGCATGGATGTGTTGTGATTGGTTCTGGTTCAGATTGGATAGTGAATGAAAGAAGTGGATGTGACTGAGGGATGCAACGGATCTGAGTTTTTCATCGAGAGAAAACCCTAGTTGTTCAGAAGGCACACACAGGTTGTAGTAGAGACAGGTCATGTACATATGCCAATTGTACTACCGATAGGGCGCGTACATATGTGTGTTGCACTACTGACGGGTCATGTACCTGTTGACAGATTGGTATCTGTTGAGGATTGATTACTCTTCTTAGTTGGTGCTGAGTTGTGTAAGTTGAGTCTTTCATTGTATATTTGTTTCTCTTGTGGAGTTGTAACTCTATTCTATTGTTGCTAATAACCCAAGGATTGTAGTCTGTAATAAAAATAAAATTGTACATGCATCTTGTGTTCTTTGTGTTCCTTGTGATGATGACTTATTGATGAAATATGTTGTTGGTATATGTTGTTGATGTATGTTCACATCTAACGGGTTATAAATGACAGCAATAAGTAATGAGTAAATGGTGATTTCTAACTAAGGATTTTTGTGAAGGGAAGTTTGAAAAAGAGCACCACACTCATTCAATCCCCCCTCTAAGTGTGTTTGGTGTGTCCAACAAACCCCTTTACAACAAGTCTAGCCTTGTACCACTTTTTGCCTCCATATTCTTCCTTCAACTTGTAAACCTATTTATTTTCTAATGCTCTTTTTCCTGGAGGAAACTGAACCAAATCCCAAGTCTGGTTATTTACCAGGGAATCCATTTCCTCTTTCATTCCTTGCTCCCTCTTATTTTTAGTGTCTACCTGCATTGTCTCTTCATAACATCCTGGTTCACCAGAATCAGTCAACAATAAATAATACAATGAAGGAGAGTATCGTTCAGGGGGTATAATTAACCAGGTAGATCTTGTAACAACACTTGTAGGAGTTTGAGGTACGTCTTGCTCCTATTATTGTACATTTTGATTTTTTGGTACCTTTGGCATTTCTTTTTCAGTAATCTCATCAAGCACTGTGTATTCTGGTTTTTCTATTTCTTGTATATTTCCTTGCAAGTGATCTTTGTACATGAACTTCTCATTGAATATGACATATCTACTCCTAATGATTTTGTGATTTTCATAATCCTATAAACGATAACCAAAATCATTAACACCATATCCAATAAAGGTACACTTATTGGATTTTGC
>SNQJ01S0131412.1:0-15865 GCA_010110895.2 Picea sitchensis | reverse complement strand
CTCAGTGACAGGATATGATCCTTCAATTGGTATCAGAGCAGGTTCCTTCAGCATAGTCTAACAAACTTGAAGGTATATTATGAAGATGGATCAACAAGAGGGAATATCTAACAAAAAAGCACCATTGTTCAATCGAGGAGGCTATGCTCTGTGGAAAATAAGAATGAAAAACTTCATGTTGGCTCTTGGTTTTGATATATGGAAATCTGTTGTANTCTAGCAGGGTTGACTAATTCTATATGTGTGAAAGTTATGCATTGCAAATCAATCAAAGAAATCTGGGACAAATTGGAGGTTGTATATGAAGGAGATGACAAAGTCAAGGAAGCCAAACTACAGACCTATAGAACTCAATTTGAAAATCTGAAAATAAAAGATGAAGAAAATATTGTTGAGTACTTTCATAGGATAGATGAAGTGGTCAACTCAATTAGAGCAGTAGGAGAAGAAATTACAGATAAACCCATTGTGAAAAAAATACTAAGGTCATTACCTATGAGATATGATGCAAATATTTCTTCAATTGAAGATAGATCTGATCTAAACACACTCATAGTTGATCAGCTCCATGGAATCTTTACAGCATATCAAATGAGAACAGGGCATGATAAATCAACAAAAGATGAAACAGATTTCAAGGCATCCAAGACAAAGATAAATCAGAAGCAAAAACCTCAATCCAGTCATCATGAAGAATCTGATGTGGAAGAATCCAATTTCATTTGAAAACTTCAGAAAGGATCAAGGAAGTACAAAGGAAAACTTCCTTTCAAATGTTTTAACTGTGGAAAAGTTGGTCATTTTGCATCCAAATGTCCATATCCCAAGGAGGACCCTGAAGATCAAGAAAACAAAAATAATCAATACAAGAAGAAGGAAAAACCCAACTACAAGAAAAAGTTTTACAAAGGGAAAGAATTTTTATTCAAAAGAAGAAAACAACAGTTCATCAGAGTCTAGTGACAACGATGAATTTAATGATGATGTAGTCATTTTCTTAAGTATTGAAGAATCTAATGAGGTAGAAAAAATTAAACATGAGAAAGAGTTAGAAGATAAAGAAGAAGTGACTATGGAGGAAGAACTTCGCAGTGCCCTGGATGAATTAAGAAAGTACAAAACCAGATATAGACAACTGAAAATTTGTGTACTTGAACAAAAAGAAAAACATGAACAAGAAGAAAAGGAGATGGAAAAACTCATGAGCAACCTGAGAAAACAAATCTTGGAATCAAATAAGATCGAAGAAAGTCTAGAAAATTCTCTTAAGGAAAAACAAATAACTTGTGAAAAAATCGAGGCAGAAATAGTTCATCTAAAAAGGGAACTGGATGCAAAAATCATTCAAACAAAATCTGAAAATAGCTCTAAAATATTAGATAAGATTATTACCACGCAAAGGGATTCAGGTAATAAAAATGGAATAGGTTATTCTCAAAAGGAAAGTCATGTTAACTCAAAATCTTATGCAGATGCTCTCCTCAATACATTCAAGAAGAAAAATGAAGAGAAGATAAGTAATGATCAGAACTCCAGAATATTACATCGACCCATCAGGAAGGAAGACAAGACAATACCAAATAAGTTTTATCAAAGAAGGTATCCTCACATTTTCCCTAGTTATTTCTTTTCATGCTCTAATTTTGGACACAAAACTATAAATTGTAGAGCATATAGAAACAAAAATATGAAGGTTAAGAACTATATCCTTAAGGATAAACAAGCAGCAAATCAAGTTAAAAGAAAAAACTATAACTCCTTTGCACCTCTACAAGAAGGGGACTTACAATGCTTCAGATGTCATAACCATGGACATAAGGCCATTAATTGCAGATTAATGGAAGTCTTCGAACAACCCAAGGTCATTAGATAGCAAAAGAAACTTTGGAGAGAAAAAACATCAAAAAATGAATGTTTTATTGCCCTAAAATCTCAAGATAAAAAGGACCTCTGGTATGTTGACAGTGGGTTCTCAAAACATATGACAGGTAACAAGGACAAGTTTTTAGACTTAAATAAACAAAAGGGTAAAGTTACATTTGGTGATAATGCTTCAAGTAACATACTTGGGAAAGGCACTGTGAGTCTAGGAAAAGAAAAAGACAGAAATGTATTACTTGTCGATAAACTGAAACCTAGTTTATTAAGTGTCAGTCAAACCTGTGATCAGGGGCACTTATGCATCTTTGATTCCCAAAAATGTGAGATTAGGAGAGAAGACACAGGAAAATTAGTTGGTACTGCTCCTAGAACTCCTGAAAATGTATATATACTATATGCAAAATTGAATGAGGAGTGTCATATAAATTCAGTAGATGAAATTTGGCTATGGCATAGAAGGTTGGGGCATATTAACTTTGACAATATTATGAAAGTAAGAAACCTTGGTGCAGCAAGAAACTTTCCAAAAATCATAAAACCCTCAAATACTATGTGTAGACACTGTCAACTAGAGAAGAAAACTAGAATAAGATTCAAGGAAAAAGAATACACAACCTCTAAACCTTTAGAGCTTGTTCACACTGACCTATGTGGACCTACGAGAACCAAGAGTTTGCAAGGATATTATTACTTTATGTTTTTCATTGGTGACTTTAATAGAATGGGTTGGATATGTTTTCTCAAAGAAAAATCAGAATCAGTCAACAAATTCAAAGCCTTTAAAACCCTTGTTGAAAATGAAAAGGAGACAAAAATCAAATGCCTTAGATCAGACAATGGTGGTGAATTCACCTCAAAAGAGTTTTATGTCTTCTGTGAAACTCATGGAATAAAAATACAATTCTCTGCTGCCAGAACACCTTAGCAAAACAGGATTGTTGAGAGAAAGAATAGAACAGTTTAGGAGGCTGCAAGGACTATGTTCAATGAAGAAAAATTGTCAGATGGATATTGGAGGGAAGCTATAAGTACAGAAGTATACATATTGAACAGAAGTCAACTCAGAGTTAATAGTAAAAAGACCCCTTATGAACTATGGTTTGGAAGAGCTCCATCAGTAAAATACTTCAAGGTCTTTGGAAGTAAATGTTATATCAAAAGACTAGATGAGTGTCTTGGAAAATTTGATGCCAGATCTGATGAAGGTATTTTTCTTGGATATGATTCAAACAAAAAGGAATACATATGCTACAATCTCAGATCACATAAGATTTTTGAGAGTGCAGATGTCAAGGTGGATGACCTAAAAACGATAAGAATAAAAAATCAAGAGACCATACCTTAAAATGAAGATGAAGATGATGATAAGACATTCGGCACTCAACTAGAAGAAGTAGAAGAGAATGGAAAATAAAGGGAAGAAGATGATATGGATACTATTGAAAGTGAAGAATATAGTCAATATGGAGATATAAGAGAATAATTCTCAAGAAGAGATACAAAGACACCATCAAGAATTACTCAAAAGAATCATCTCGAAGAACTGATTATTGGAGATATAAATGATGGAGTGCACACAAGAAGACAACTATTGTATCAAATAGAAATATCGTTGTTGTCACATGTTGAGATTAGCTTAATCAAAGAGGCATGTAAATATGAGAATTGGATCAAAGTTATGAATGAAGAATTGGACCAAATTGAAAAAAATCAAACTTGGGAACTAGTTCCAAGACCAAAAAACAAAAATGTCATTGGAACTAAATGGGTATATAAAAATAAAATGAATGAAAATGGGCAAGTAATCAGGAACAAAGATAGATTAGTATGTAAAGGGTATGCTCAGGTTGAAGGAGTAGGCTATGAAGAAACATTTTCAATTGTGTCCAGATTAGAGGCAATTAGGATGTTCTTAGCTTTCTCCAACTATAGAAAATTTAAAGTGTACCAAATGAATGTCAAGTCATCATTTCTCAATGGAAATTTATAAGAGGAAGTCTATATTGAGCAACCAGAAGGGTTCCAATTAACCAACAAAGAGGACTATGTCTGTAAACTAAATAAATCACTATATGGGCTAAAACAAGCACCTAGAGCATGGTATGCAAGGCTAGATTCTTTCTTACAAAAACAAGGCCTAAAAAGGGGATCAACAAACAACAATATTTATTGTAAAATTGACGGTAATAACATGATCATTGTGGAAGTGTATGTTGATGATATTATATTTGGTAGTGATGATGAAAAAATGAGTAAGGGATTTGCTAGGATGATGCAGCGAGAATTTGAAATGTCTTTTCTTGGGGAACTGAATTTCTTCCTTGGATTACAAATAATATAGTCCAAAAGGGGATTCTTTATTCATCAGTCTAAGTATATTAAATATATTCTTAAAAGATTTCAGTTGGAAGATTGAAAACCTATTAGTACACCTATAACAGTTGGATGCAAATTAAGCAAGGATGATCAGTCCAAAACTGTAAATCCGAAAAACTACAAATCAATGATTGGCAGTTTTTTCTATGTAACAACTTCCAGACATGATGTCAAACAAGATGTTGGGATGGTGGCTAGATTCCAAACAGAACCAAAGGAGAGCCATGTTCAAGCTGTAAAACGAATCTTTAGGTATTTGAAAGGAACCATAGATATTGGTTTGTGGTACCCTAGCAAGGACTCATTCACATTAAAAGCTTATTCAGATGTTGATTGGGCAGGAAGTATAGATGATAAAAAAAAGTACGAGTGGAGGAGCATTCTTTTTGGGAGAATCACTGGTTGCTTGGATAAGCAAGAAACAGTCCTCAATTTCTCTATCTAGCACTGAAGCCAAGTATATTGCAGCAGTAGAATGTTCCACACAAGTGGAATGGATGAAACAAACTCTATAGTACATCAAAATAGTATTTGAAGAACCCACTACTATCCACTGTGATAATACAAGCACGATAAGTCTCTCTAAGAACCCTATCCAACACTCAAAATCGAAACACATTCCCATAAAGTATCACTATCTAAGAGATCAGGCTGAAAACAAAAACATTAAATTGGAATATGTTCCAACACAATAACCGGTGGTAGATATTTTTACAAAACCATTAAGCAGATATGCATTTGAATACCTCAGGAAAAAATTAGGAGTAATCCTTCTTCCTACCTAAATCTCTCAAGAAAATAATGCATCAATTGGCACCTATTCAGGGGGAGATACCAATCAATGTCAAAAGGATTCATTCAGTTATGACAGGAAAAGTGTGATTGCATGAGGTGTTACCAATGGTCAAAGAAATATTTATGCAAACAGATCATCGGAGAAGAAACCATTTTCCATTGATGCCAAAGGGGGAGAGTAACTTCATAGAACAGAAGCATCACCGCGGGGGGAGATTGTGTAGAAATTTGGTGTGTTTCCCTCAATGACAAAGGGGGGTATTGTTGGACAAATTTTCATTCAAGTGTTTTCATTGATGTCAACAGTCATAGTAAGCAGAGCAGCAAGGTCAATCTCAAGAAGAAAAAGAAACGACAGAAGAAAATCACCTTAAAGCTGAAGAAATTTGTGACTATTGTTGATCACGATAGGATAAACAATCCAATGATAAAATCTCAGGAGGTTAGAAAATGCATAAATCAAATCTCATAAGAGATTGGTGAATTTAAAATCAATAGGTATGGCGATGAAACCCAGATCAAATCATGACCGTTGATGCGAAATCGTCTGATCAACGACAGGGATGAATTGCAGGGAGTGAGAAAGAAGAATTAAACCACTTGCTAGTTACAATCCCGCAATCCATCTAGATTGTCAGATCATACAGCTTCAATGATCTATGACTGCGGTTGATCCAACTAATGACTATTTTAATTCATATTAAATCGTGATCGTTGGATGCACAATCGCAAAATCTACGGCAAGGATAGATTGCGAAGATTGAAAGAAAAATTAAATCACTCGTAAATTGTAATTCCGCAATCATCCTTGACCGTTGATCTACTTCGATAATATCAACAGTCGTCAGATCATCTTAAACTAGAAGGATAGGATAAATATACAAGATTTGTATTGCAGAATAGATCAAACCATTAATCTAAAGAACCTTATCAATGAACAAAATTGACTTCGGGTATAAATAAGAGAGGAACTTATGCCCCGTCAGTTTTAGATTTGAAATACCCAGAGCCTAGAAATCCAGAGTGAATAAGGACCATCGGATTTAGAGGACATGTGAGGACCATTGGATCATAATTGTTAGTCAGTAGACCATGTCAGCAAGGACACATGGCACAATCAAAGAACAACAAGTGTCAAGATGAATCGTCATTTCTGGTACGTGCAAATCATGAATTAGAGTGACATGTGGCAGCTACTCGGCTCGTGACACATCAGCAAGTGATGTAAGAAAATTACATCCCTTCGGTATTTTTTCATCGGGAGATATACCATCAGTACTTTCCCCAAGTCCCGAAATCCTGAATGTCGGAGTCCTGAATTGGACACGAGACGTTCGATCTAGAAATCACTTTGCGAGCGTCCTCGACTATCGATCTACTCAGTGGAAGGATAGTGTAAGTGGAAACGTTAACCGACAGCAAGTGATATCCATCGTTGATGACTCACATAGCAGGTGATCACTCCGGAGGAAAATGGATCATTGTTTATTAAAAACCTCCAAAGTCCTGAACTCCAAAATTTTGAAAGGGACACACGTCATTATATTGATAGCTTCGAGAGATCTGACATGCTGGAAGTCAAGAAAACCTGAAGGGAAAAGTGCCAAAATTATGACAGCCATCCATATCAACGCATGATTAAGTCATAGCCATCGAATTTAGCAGTGAAAGGATGAGTGTAAGGTCTAAAGCAGACCGTTGATCTGTCTCCGTGAAATAAACGTGAACCGTCTTATTGTTTCAGCGATATCATAATCGGGAGTTTTGAAATATTGGAAGTCATGAAGCCCCGAAGGTCAAAATGATGAAATTTCGTTATTCGTTCATCCCATCAGAAGATCAAATCGTAACCATTGATTTAATAAATCACTCAAGCACTCATTTTTCTTAGCATCTAGTTATCGCAAATGGTCATATGATATAAGAGTTTTAAAAGGAAACTATTATACGTCGCTATATTCAGTAAGCTCATGGTTCTGTAATGATTGGTCATATGAAATGGCTTGAAGGAAGCACCTCTATAGAACTTGGTCCTTGTGAAAATAACAGAGATTCGGGATCGAGTATAAAGGATTAAATTGATCCATGACTATGATAAATTTATGAAAAACCTTTACGGTAAAATAAATAAACAGTAATTAATACTAATTAATCGAAGAGGTGTGATGGTCGAATGAAGGGACACAGTTGTGTCACACTCACACTGTTTGAAGAATATATAATCATGGAAGAGTGTTGAGAATAAAATGTCTCTGTAGTTCAGAACAGAAGATCAAAAGCTGAAGAATATTCCAAGAAGAAAAGATAATATCTATGTATTAAGGGTGGTTGGGTGGTGCAAGGGAAGGTTGGTTCATGCATAGGGAGTTTCTTGATTTCTTGTCAGTTGTAGCTGACTAAATAGGGGGTCGTAGCCTCCTACCAGTTGGTGATGGTAAACCAGGGTGTGGGTGCATCCTGATCAGTCAGTGCTAATCAAAGAGGAGATACATATTCCTTCTATGTAACATGTAAAACAATTTTGCAGTTAATAGAAAAGAGTTTGTGGTTTTCCCATTTGGGTTCCATGATAAAATACTATGTTATGCGTGCCATTGGAAAAGAGTTTGTGGTTTTCCATTAACTGCAACATGTACCACTATGTTAAAATTTTGTCTAATAAATGAAAAAATTGATATAATTATTGCATCACTGATTCACCTCAAATTTTTATCGATCCCCCCCCCCCCCCTCTCAATGACAGGATCTGATCCTTCAAATATCTCCACAGCTGAGATAAATTACACTACCACCAAAAGAGAAGGTTTAGCCATGGTGTATGCACTGCATAAATTTTGACACTACTTGTTGGGAGGACACTTTAATATGTTTACTGATCACTCTGCATTGAAATACTTAGTCAACAAGCCAGTGTTGGGGGGGAGAATATGCATATGGATACTTCTATTCCAGGAATATGATTTTGAGATTGTGGTCAAGCCAGGAAGAATGAACAAGGGACTTGATCACTTGTCTAGATTAGAGAATGGAGAGGAACCTACTAGTTTGGAGGATACACTACTAGATGCACTATTACTGGCCATCGGGAAATTTGATGATCACTTCACTAAGATAGTTCAGTTCCTGTCCACGAGAATGGCACCTCGCGAATACACAATCATTCAGAAGAAATAGTCGGTAATTCGTGCTATAGATTTTTCACTTATAGTTGGACAGCTATATAAGAGGGGACCCAGTGAGATCTTAAAGAGATGTGTTATGGAGGTAGAAAGACCACTGATTTTGGCAGAAGCACATGAAGGCATCGTAGGAGGACACTATGCAGGGAAAGAAACAATGCAGAAGGTTCTTAGAGTTGGCCTCTGGTGGCCCAATTTACACAAAGATGCTAAGGAATACTACAGAGCCTGCAGTGTATGCCAAAGAGTTGGGAAACCTTCAATAAGAGATGAGATGACTTTAGCACCTCAACTAACATTACAAGTATTCGAGAAATGGGCCATTGATTTTGTGGGACCTATTAACCCACCAGGAAATCGCATAGGAGAAAGATACATTATCATTGCAACATAGTATTTGACTAGATGGGCAGAAGCAAGAGAAGTTAGGGATTGTAGTGCAACTACAACTGTGCAGTTCATATTTGAGGATATCATAACCAAGTTTGGATGCCCAAATATCCTTATGAACGATCAAGGCACTCATTTTATTAATAAAACTATTGAATCCTTGACTCAGGAATTTGAATTACATCATCAAAAGAGTACACCATACCACCCACAAGAGAATGGTATAGTTGAATCTTTCAATAAGATCTTGGAGAAAGTGTTGACGAAGATTTGTAGTGTGAATGAAGATGATTGGGATTTAAGAATTCGATCAGTGTTATGGGCCTACATAACTACTTGCAAGAAGTTAACAACGCAGACCCCATTTAAGTTAGTATATGTCTAGGAAGCAATGGCACCTATGGAATATTTAGTTCCTAGCTTGAGAATTGTAGCATTTACAGGCATGGATGACACAGGCATTGTACAAGACAGGATTGCGTAGTTGGTAGAACTGGAAGAAGATAGGTTTATTGCAAGATTTCATCAGCAAATACAGAAAGAAAGAGAAAAGGATTATCATGACAGACACATCGAGAGAAAACCATTCAAGCAAGGAGATTTGGTATTAGCATATGACAGCAAATTCATGAAGCACCCAGGGAAGTTCAGGACACATTATCTAGGACCATTTGAAGTTACTTATGTTTCAGAACTTGGAGCTACGCAGTTGAAGACCTTGAACAAAGAATGGAAGGAAGGTTTGGTAAATTGGAGCCAATTGAAATTGTATTATGACAACTAGTTGCCTCGCAGCTCTCAGTAGAAGAAAAGGAAGATGGGTCTAGGTTCCAGGTGTAGGTGAAACTAGGTACCAGACACACAAAAGACAGTCTACAAAAGGAAGGGAGGGACAGAGAAGAAATCATAGGCTACTCCGTGAAGTATGAAGTCAAAGTGAAATAGAAGGCTCAGTCTTGCAGTGACTCGGGACGAGTCATGTGTAAGTGTTGGGGGCCTATTGGCCCTTGGTTATGGAAGAAAGAGAATATTAAGGAAGAAAGGTGAAGTACGAACTGCGCAAAAGGCATATTGACTGAGAATGGGCTGAAGTGGTCAAAGAAGCGGAAAAGAAGGAGAGAATAAAGGAAAATCTATTCGTTGGAAGAGAAGACCAAGGAAGATAGATCAGAAAAGAAATATGAATCATGGACAAATCAACAAGCGAAAAAAGACATCAACGAGTGCTTTGGAGCACCTTGCGAAAAAGAAGGAAAGACAGGTTGACGAAGCCCTGAAAATGTGGTTTAAGTGAACCTAGGGTTTTAGACACCTAGACATTTGTCATGTAATGTATAAATAAAGGTCTAGTAGAGTCGAGAGGGTTTCTTAGGAATTGGTTCATACTATTGTGGTTAATGGTTGTTGATTATTTTTTTTGTGAGTGAGAGAGAAGCAGGCTATTGTAGAGAGCATGTATTGTAATATCCTCAGCTGGGTGTGAAGGTCAACCCTACAGCTGGGTGTGCAGGGAGGAGAGGAAGAGAAAGAGAGAGATCTGCAAGCTAAGTGCGCAAATAGAACTGTATGTTTTCACATAATATATCAAGAAATGTAGTTTTGTGGACGTAACCCTAGGGAGAGGGTGAACCACGTATATCTTGTTATTATGTGTGATTGATGTTGTGTTATCTTCTAACTTCTATATTTTTATTGCATTGTTGTGTTAGATTTGAGATATAACTTGCGAAGTAGGCTTAAGCGAGATAAAGGATAACTAGATTTCTATGTGTTGTTTCCCTGGATCCACTTTTCATTTCCTCTTTTTGTAGACACCTGTGTCCTGCAACCCCCTATTGCTAATTCGGGTGAGACTGCATCTACTTCACAGGTGTTTCTGAAAGGGCCAGTAGTTAGGTCTTTTTGGTGTGTTGTTAGAGTTGAACCCTGGGTCTGCCTCTGTGCCAACAGTAATCCATTCTCAGAATAATCCATGATATCCTTCTGGTTAAATTATTTCTTAAAGGAACCTGCTCTGATAACCTTTCAAAAAATAGATATTCAATTATATTCAATTGGTGATTAAATGAGAGACCTGTGCCTCTTATTTATACTTTCATGTAGCTTCCTCAAGGGGTTTCCTTCTAACCATCTTAACCCACTTTCCTTATTTTAGGGCTAACCCACTTCTAACCACTTGTCCATTTAGTAATTTATCCATTAACTTTATTATTTAAATATTTTTTTGTGTAACCACTTTGACATATAGTACACTCATCACTTCACTTTATTATTTATCTTCTAACCATCTTAAACCACTTTTCTTATTTTAGGGCTAACCCACTTCTAACCACTTGTCCCCTTAGTAATTTCTCCATTAACTTTATTATTTAAATGATTTATTTTGTATCCAATTCGATTTATAGTACACTCATCACTTCACTTTATTATTTAAATATTTTCTTCTTTGCAACCACTTTGACTACTTTGACCTTTTGGGGCTTCTAGATGACTCATGAGGGTTCTCCAACTTCACATGGCCATAACTCTCTAACCGTGAGGAGTTATGTGACATTCCACATACCACAAGAAATGGAATGACATGTACTATCCATATAGAATAGTCTTACCTACAAATATATCAAAATGCATATCATTATCCATCAAAAAAACTTGGGTCCATTACCCAAACCTTTGTGCTACTGGAATTCGCTATCGGACTTTCTTCAAGGGTTGACATCAATGAAAACCAACCCAATTAATCAAGACCTATTGTTTAACTCCATATTTAATGACTTCAAAGGAAAGTTGATAACAATATGGTTGGGTACGAACATCATCAAGAAGTGTTATGACAATGGATCTGTCCAAATAAGGACTATAGATGAAGAAGGGTTTCCATTATTGGTGAATTGATTTAGGCTCAAAAGATACAACAAGCCTCTAACAAGGGAAGAATTTACAAACATAGTGAAAACACATAATATGGATGTGATTGACAACACATATGCTCTCAATCCATCCAAACAATAAAAATAAAAGAGAAAAAGAAAAAATAATAATGCATACCTAGATGAAAACCTCATCGAGGCATCTAGGACAAGTCTTTAATTGTGTGTGTGTGTGTGTGTGTGTGTGTGTGTGTGTGTGTGTGTGTTACCTCATCATGAAAACCTTCAAAGGCATGATAAGGTAGGGAAATGGTGAAAACCAACAATGGCACCATTTCCTTGAGAAAAAATGAAAAAAAAGAAAAGAAGAAGAAAAATACATAATGAGAATTTTTTGTAGGTATCAAGGAAAATGTAGATCATCCAAGGGCCTATAACACTTGCAAAAGAATAAAAGGATTATTAGAATAAACAAGAAAACAAGGAATCATCAACAAATCTCAAGAACAATATCATCACCAAAGATAGATATCCATAAGAAACATCAATCAAAGCTTAGGAATAAAGTTGAAAGAAGCCACCACTCAACAACAAAAATTATAGGTGGCTAAATCCAACATACATAATTTATGAGTTAAGTATGACATTTTAAATTATTTTTTCACACAATAAGTCTACGCAATTTTACCAACATCAAGTAGATCTCATTAGACTCTAAAGGCTCATTACATACTACATAGATGCAAAGAAGAAAATATACCATACAGTATGATTAAAGAAAAAAATATAAACCTATATTTTTCTTAAGATCATAACATGTAGAGATCACTTTATTTTTTCAAAAATTGGGGATGAGAAGAACCTCCAAGTTTTTGTATTTCATCTCCAATCATCATCACCATATCACATATGCAATTTCCATATTAAATCTCCATTCATACCCAATTTTTTTCATTTTTCATTTTCCCTTCATAAACCACACTATTTTTATTTCATTAATATGACTTTTCATATTCCCAAAAATCACTTCCTGGCAAATATTGTAATCTCCAATAGCTTTAAACCATCACTCATGTCGATAAAATAGTCTATAGGAAAACCTACGGAAAAATCATTTTCTATAGGATAAGCTACAAAAAGTCACAAAAAGATACAAGCAACAATTTATTTTGAGAAAAATACTTTTTTGGTAAAGTGAGCATCCCCATCATCAATGACATATTAAAAACAAAAATTATTTTTACTTCCATCATCTACAGGATGCTCTATTTTCTATAGGATCAGCTACACAAATTCAAAAAAGATACAACAAGCACTTTTTATGAAAAAATATTTTTCTCTTATATAGGGAGCATCAACATGGTCAAAGCCATATGAAAAAAAAAATATTCACTTCAAACATCTATAAGATACTATGTTTTCTACAAGACACTTTGCACGCTCACAGGATACCCTACATCAATAAAATTCCCCTACAAAAAACATGCTAATGAAAAAGAATTAGCAAGGCACATAGAACTTGCATCATCAAAAATAAATCAAGAAAAATAAAACCCATCAAGTACTCGCAATCCAATCTCATATTATTCATTTCATAATTTGCAAAAAAACACATAATGTTTTGCATGGTCATTTAAAAATTTCCACATGCACAAGATGAAAAAATCGAGGTGGGCCTCGATCTCCATGTCAGGGGAGGAAGCACTCATGAAAAAAAGGCAGTAAAACGAGTGATATAGTACAAGGAATGGTGCAAGGACTTCAAATTATGATGGAAGTATGAATAATAAAAATGATCATTGAGATACATAATGACATGACCATCACATCAAGTTTGATCACTAAGAAATCAAAACTTGAGATAAGAGTTGCCACCCCCGATATTTTCGCTCCACAATTAGTATCATAAAACTCAGCATCCATCTCTAAGCTCAGCAAGCCATCTAGATCACAAGTACATTTCTTTGATCAAGCAAGGTTGTAGTGGAAAAAGCCTCCGCAAACAATAGTAGGAGAATCTGAACACAACAAAGGTCAGTCTTCCAACAAATATTCAAACCCTCAATCCTATAGGAGAGATTGGTATAATCCTTATCCTTGTTGGAATTTTTCTCTCTCAAATTAACTACATACTATTGTATTCTTTGGTTTCCTAGAAAACTGCCCTCATAACCCTACATGTGCTTCTAAAATCCATCATAAGCTTGTTGATATATTAGATACCTTCACTACATGGTACCATAAGCTTGCTCTATCTTTTTTCACAAACCCACATTCGAGATCAGGGTACCATTTGAATGATTTTACTCAAGCACGTGAGCCACTCAAGCTACAATCCTATTAAGTCATGATAGATTTTCGTTTTTCTCCCACATGACCTTGCATCAAGTCAACCAAAATTTGACTCTCTTCTTGGTTTCCAAAGGTATTTTAAAACTTGCTTCTTTTGAAAACTTGCATGCTTCTTCAAATCTTCTACAAAATGACTCCACCCTACAAATATTACACCCATTGGTGATTTCTTCTGAAGGGTAAATTTTTCTACAAGTCACCATAACCCTACACCTTATCCCCTACGAGAAATTGATCAGGGTCCTCATATCTAGTTACTTTATGTCCAACCTTTTTCTGTGTCCTAGACATATACTCCTAAACATTGTATCTTTCCATACATAAATATTGAGGGTCAATTTCTCTTATCATAAATAATAATTCATAACCACAATGCTTCCGGATCATATAAATAAAACCTGCAAATAGAAAAATTGGTAGAGATAGAATTGCAAAGAGTAGCTCATTATGTTGACCATATCAGCACCCACATAGTTATCTTGTTTTCTAAAATTCAAAAAGTAAGAATGGGTGTTGGGATCAATAGAAATGAACCCATAGAACCTTTTGAGGTATTCCAGAGAAGCCATTGGTTGGGATATTGTAACATACCTAGCCACCCACAGGCTGGGGTACACCACCTTCAAGCCCACCTTGGGACTTCTTTCTCTTACCGATACCTTTTTAAATTAATAAGGATGCATAAAAGAAAAGGATTTAACCACATACACAGCAATAACAAGAAAGCATGCATATTCTAACGATGTAATCAATGATAAATAAATACACAACATAATACATTCATATACAGGTAGATAATACCATAATAGAGAGCACTTATATTTATAAAACAAGACACCAACTGGATGCAAACTGTTAAGCCCTAATATTGGCTCATTACCCCTTAATTGGGGCATATTGTATTAGTAATTTTATTTTATTTATGTTGGATTTAGGCCATTAGTTGTAATTATACCTCCTAGTCTCCTATATACCAAGGAGACATTTTCGTTTTGAATCATCTTGTACTTGAACATTTAAGTGGGGTAAAAGGTATTTTCCCCCTCGAAGAGGTTTATTATCTGAAATTATCTCTTTTTCAAGGCGTTGAGTACTTTTTCTAAGGTTTTTCTATGCTATATTGATATTTGGCTCTTAACATATGGTATCAGAGCTCAAGGTATTGGGGTTTCGCTGCTACATCTGAGACACCTTGGCATTTTTGCTATAACTTGTTTTCTACAACGTTTCAGAAGGAACGGCTTGGAGGATATTTATTCGACTGATCAAGGTACATTGCGTTCAAAATTCCATTCCTGAGACCTTATACTTTCAGAGATACATCGTGTACAAGATAGGGTTATAGAATCATCCTGAACTGAGTCATTGCGTAATTTTCACTATAAAAAAATTTATGTAACATTTAAGACCCTGAAATCTGGAGGTGATTTACATAAATTCGTAAGGTATCTGTGGTAAAATTTTCAGCTTCTGGGTCATCTTAAATTTCTATATACACCCTGTGTAAGATAGGGTATCTGACTAGTCCTATTGACTAGTCTCAAGAAGGTGTTCCAGGTAAAACAATCATAAATTCTTCCTAGAGTATCCAAATTGAGTGGGACTAGTTTCATTAGATCATGGATAGTCTGTAGTATTTTTGGCACGAGTTTCAAAATTTTATATAAATTATTTTGTGCGGGGCACGCTATACAAGTGAGATCTCCTGGAAAGGAAAACAATCGGCAAATTGTGGGGAAGTTACCATAAATTCCACTTGGCACATCCAATTTTGATCAGACCTGTGGCATTGCAGAGAAGAAATATCAAAGAACTACATAAAACAAATTTCCATACCTAGAAGGGCCGAAACTTGGGAGATACAACAGAAGAAATATTTTCTAACAGAACCACCTCAAAATCAAGGTTCAAAAGTGATACTTGGCCAACATGCCACCAAAAAAGGGAACTTCTACACCAAATAAGCCTCCAGAAAATCCTACTTGGACTCTTGATGAAGGTGAAGAAATGTGTAGGGACATA
>SNQJ01S0131411.1:12158-25793 GCA_010110895.2 Picea sitchensis | reverse complement strand
TTATCAATGAAAAGAGAGAGTGATTATAACTACAATTGAAGGGATAATGGGATGTGGATTCCATAAACCTAGAATGTTATGGAATCTACATACTCTTTTCCATAGAATATACTAACTAGATCTAAAAACCAAAGACATGAAATATGGTATTACACATATAATATATTATCAAGGAAAAAACAAGCTACATGAAATTTGGAAATTTGAACAAAAATTTACAAGTTAAATGAGTACATCAATAAAAAATAACATACTAACCTTGCAAGTTCAAAATCCAAGCTATGTAGATCGAGAATTGGTTTGTTCAACCGGTGGGTGACAGAAAAAATAAACAACTCAAACAAAACCCAAGAACAATGTCGCAACTATAGCAATTGTGTCACAAAGTCTCTTAAAGTCACGTATATATAGATCAAATAGTCAACTAGCCATTAACACCGACCAATGAGATAGGAAAAATTTTCGTCGCTATTTCCATGAAAGTTCGTTGCTATTGCGACGAAAATCTAAACTAGGTTAAAATAAGATTTTCATGGATATTGCGATGAACTTTTGTGGAAATATCGATGATAATCCCGCCTTGTTTAAAAAAAAGATGAAACTAGTGGAAGCGTGGAAAATTTTCATAGAATAATCTTCCCATATGTAGTAGTGGAACTTGGTACTACGGACTTTGGCCTTCGGATGAATTCTCTCTTAGAATCATCCATTCTTCTGAAGTTTGACCTTCCCAAAGTGGTTTCCTCTCACAAGGGTTGATCTGATGGTTGGCATGATTTTCGAAACCAAATCAACGGTCTAGATCCAATCCTTACACTATCCTTACATTGATTAATACAACAACTATGATTTAATCAAATATTGAGATGGACAACTCTGGTTTACCATGAAATTTCATCATTTCGGGACTCTGACCTTTACAGTCCTCCAAATCTATCGTAGTGCATTTCACCAAAGTGTGTATGATATATCGGATGATCAATATTCAATATTCCATCAGATGGAAAATACAGGATTATCAGATGCTTTCAAGTAAATCAACGGTCATGACTTGATCTGCAGTTGCGTGGACAGTTCTCATTCACTTTGGGAATTCAGAATTCCGGGGCTTCTGAGGTCCAGGTAATTGTTTCTCCAATTTCCACCAGAGTTGGTCAGCGCCGAAGTGGTCAACATAGGAGTTCTTATGTCATATTTCCAATACATTTTGATCTAATGGTCATATGAGAACCCCAAGGATCTTAGACCAACGACCGACATTAACTTCATATTTTGTCGCTTCGAGTAGTTTTCTTTTTCCCACTTCCCAATTCTCCCTAAGTGAGATTCCCCAAAGAATAAACCTCGAGTAACTTGACCTCGTCTAACGATCTTTATTAACATGAAATGATTAACACGATCCAACGGTTGTCGAGATTTCAACTATTCGGGATCTCAGACCTTTGTCCTTGCTTATATTATCCTTCACTTTATTTTGATTGGATGGTCATTATTACTTCTGAAATGTTTCTCAAATCGACAACTGAGAATGACTTTGACCTTCAATGCTTCGGGCAGTTGCTGGTGGTAGAACCTCCGAAGTTCATACTCCCAGAGTGACATGGCTTGCTGACATCACTGCTGATGTGGAACTAGCCGAGTGTCTTCCACATGTCACTTAGATTTGTGACTTACGCATACCTAAAATGCCAACTACACCTTGACACTTGTCATCATCTGATTGTGCCAAGTATCCTTGCTATTGTGGTCTTGCTAATGTGGACTATGATGACGTGGTCTCTCAAGTGTGTGCCATGTGTCTTTCTCTGTGACTTTATAACTTCGTCCTTCAGGTGAATTTACATGTTCTCAACCCTTTTCCACCGAAGTGGTCAACATCGAAGTTGACTGTGTCCTGATCTGACGGTTCCCATGTTCTTCTTCAAATCAATAGTTTTCGTTACTTTGGGGCTTCTTCCTTCAAGTAATTTGGCTATCCCTCCATAGTATTTATCTATCGAATAAGTCATAAGTTTGTGGTGACCGTTTGTTGTCAGTTGTTTAGTACACCTTACTCTCTCCTTCCATTGTGCTTGATCTAATGGTCAAGAATGATCCCAGAGTAGATCAATGATCACAGATGATTGTGGAGTCCCAACTAGCACAACATTTAAAACTGTCATTGAGTTCTGCAATGGAAACTGCTCATTGGTAGTGGATCTAATTCCAACCGCAGATATATTGGCAGGTGATGATCAACGGTCGGTGTGGATTATGGAATTGAAAATTGTGTGATCATTTCAACCCTTGCATCCCGCATTGGTTCTCCACCATTGATCTTCCCTTATTGAGATCCAACAGTCATGACTTAATCAGATGTTGATCTGATGATCCTAGTTTGTCCTGAAATCTACATCAGTGGATAGCAATCTTCCTTGATTCTTTTGTAGTTTTACTATGGGGATTTCAATCCTGATTGTGTTTTTGCAATGCTCTTTCTTTTCTGAGATTTTTGGTTTTGTACTTGGATTCTAACTGATTGAGATCATTGATCTATTGGGAATTTGATCCCGAGAATGTTTCTACAATGCACTGATCTCATGAAATATAATATGTTTCCTCTCCTGAGCTTTAGGTAGATACCTCTGCATGTTGTTCATAACAACTCATCATCACATCATAATGACATCGACTGTTGACATCGATTACAACACATCAATGATGATATGTCAAACAATATTATATGGTCATATGCATATTTTAATAGTAGAACACTTTGTTTTTTCAGAGTTTAACTGTCAGATAAATGAAATGGGTACACATGAATGGAGTTTGAGAATTCAAAGTGCGAGAGATTGGGATATTATAATATTAAATACCACATCATCTCCTTTCTCTCTCCACACACTTATATATATTAATATTAATATCTTTTTTATGAGAATAATCGTTGGAGAAAAGAGGAGGAAATGCACGAATGTTACAAGGGATGCTCAGGGTCCAAAACCCCCACGTATTTCATTAATAATATAATAAAATATATTATATTGCAACTTGGGCGCTTTGTAATAAATATAAGTACATTTTAAGATGATTTGGGTGATTTACAATGCAATTAATTATATTATAATTTAATTATTAATTTACATTATAAGGTTTTTATAACCTGGATAATTAAATTAACACTAAACCATTCCCAAGGGAAAGAGAGAGAAAGTAAATCCTCATTAATTATCCGACCAGTATATTAGGCTAATTAAAAACATATTTATAGGGGTATTTAATTAATGAATACTAATGAAGATTAAATAATTGAATACCAAGGAGTGGTATATTAAGAAAATATTGATTAAGTAACTTCACGAGTTCATAAGAAATTAACAAGTGTCAATATTTGGTCAAGCGAACCTTTGTACCTATGGTGACATGGAAAATCTTATTGTGTCGACATATCAAGTGGATATTGATCCATGCATCATGAGATGGCATAGGTACATGAAGGCAACGGTGACCAAGGTGGTAAGCAAGATTCAAACTCAGTCGTAGATCTCCAAGGGACCCACCTAAGATAAGTGTAGTTGGAGCATGAGAAGGTGTAATAAAATTCATGCGAGTTTTTGAATCTAAGGTTATTAGAGTCGTTGATCTCCCAACCTCAAGGGTTGTTGGATCTATATGTTATATCTGTTGAAATGTTTGGTTGGAGAAATCCCTTTGGGGTGGATCTTGTGTTGGAAATCCACTAAAATAGATGGGAATACTCCAATGAAGAAACAAATATTTGAACCAACGGACATGGGTGTCATATGGGTCAGGTGGCATATGCCACGTCACTTCCATGTCGAGTGGCACGAGTGATGGGAAACCAAGAGGTTTCCATGTGGAACCAAATATGAACTCCATGAACGAAAGTCCAGAAACCTTGGAGGGATTGTAAATTCCGATCTAAAGCTCCGTTTTGAACATGGTTACAGTCAATGGAAATATTTTGATGAGAAGAAGACGATGGTGTCCTCTAGATGAGGCTTTGAGATGATTGAGGAAAATAAAAAATTTAATACCCCATCCCTTTTAAAGGTACTTAGGGGGCTGGATGTGTTACATACACATGTTGGAAATTGATTTGTAATTTCATCGATATAGTGCTCATTTTGCGAGATGATGTCATAGAGGACACATTTCGGTCCCATGTTGATTGCTGGGGGGTCAGGTGTAGTTAGGATAATTACAGGCCAGGGGACTACAATACATGGATGAGCGCCACTTAAAAATTTATTTAACTCGGGTTGAGTTTTGTGGCTCCCCTCCCTTATCTTAAATGTTGAGCATGTAGGGGGAGGGGTCGCAATCCATTGTGAACCGTCGATCTGATGGTAGGAGCACGTGATTAAATCTGCAAGCAACATACATTTTATGAATAAAAACTATATAATATATAAAGGTTTGGAATAAAATTTTAAAATAAAATAAAACTAACTTAACACTATATATTATAATAAAATGAGATTTTATTATAATATTTTGAAACTAAGCTATCCCTAAGGTTTTTATAAATGTTTTTACAAAAATCCTTAACCATGATAAAATCTAAAAGATAAATTTTGAGACCCTAAGAAAACTTTAGACCATGTTACAACATCTAGCTCCATCTGGGGATTGTTGTTGTGGTGAATTTCCCCTATGGACAGGTGAAATCCCCCTTGGATTGGGTTTCCTTCAAGCCAAGACAGAAGAAAAAAAATGGTAACTACTTTCCCTTTAGATATATTTCAACAATCAAAATAAGATGAAAGAGATGGATGACATAACTTCTTATGATGGTTTTCTTCGTTGCACCAGCCTTTGACCTTGTTGACCAAGCTCCTAGGCACAAGAAAGGACCTAAAAGGAACAAGAGAAATCTTCTTCTTCTACACTATATTTTTAGGTGACAATAGATCTATCAATGATGACTTTACAACCATAGACATGCATGTAACAAGTGACACAAAACATGAAGGGAATAGGCAAAGTTATATATTAATAGAAACTCATGGTGAAGCACTTATAATCCAATGTTGATGTTGCAGTAGCTCCTCCAAGATCTCCTATCCAACCCTCTCCTGAATGTCTAAAGATCAAAATTATGATGCTCACATATATTCTCCTCACCCCTTTTCACCTTGGAATGAACTCATTATATAGGAGTTGGATGCTTAACCACCATTGAGAAGATTACTCACTAGATCCACTAAATTGGGATCTCAAATATTTTTAGGGAGGAAATAGCTCTCAAGGATTTTCAGGTTTAAATATCTCTCAAGATCCATCAAACTAGAATATTGTTTTGATAAAATATCTCAACCATCCATGAGACTCTCAACTTCTCCTTGATATTAGGAAACTAGATGTGAGGTGGATTCTCACACTAAATTCATTTCCTTTTTTTAGTAAAAATGAATAATACATGTGCACATAGTATTTTGACCTTCGTATGATAAATTTTTCCCCTAACATGTCTAGGGATCATGACAAACACTCCCTCACTTAAGTGTGAAAAATAGGTGTGTAACCAATTCCTCCTAAAGAGTGAGGTCAGAAGAGAATCTAATGACCGAAGAAATTTAAAAATATGTGTGCAAGGGTGATAGAGTAGGAGATTTTGGTGGAAGATACAAACAAACATCAATCAACATATATGTATCATCCCCGAGGTAGGAATAACCATGCTTAGAATAAACTTGACTCAAAGCATGGTAGTTGACCAATACACCACATATCCATGAAATCATTGACTAAGGACATGGCCACCAAAAATACAATGTGGATCCATACCTCCATGACTCAATCAAGTCATAGCCACAAAGGAATACATAGTGGAGATATAATATGAAAAAAACATAGCCACAGACCAGTACAAAGTGCATCTATGTGGTAACGCACATATCAGTGAGAGCTCCAACATGATGACTATACCGGAATACACCAAGTACTCAAATAATCTCCATCACAACCTGGGGAAGGAACGTAACAAAAGTGAGTTCATAAAGGGGTTCCCAGGGTCTTAGTCTTGATCTTGATATGGTACAATTCTATCCATGCGAATAGATGTGTTGATGTAAAACATGGTAGAAATGAATTGGTTACCTGTTATTGATGTATATTGTTAACAATTGCAAGGGAAATCGTCAATGATGACAAAACCAATTGATTACCGGTAATTAGTGTATATTGTTAACAATTGCAAGGGAAATCAAGCCAATGATACGACCCTAATGTGTAAATTCCAGTGGGCTACTCCTAGTGGAATGTGACAAAATGAGCTAAAGTCTGAAAAATTCATGGAATTGTTCTCGCCGGATCATAGGGTCAACGAGTATAAACCTATTGTTGAAAGTAAAAGGGAAGCCTACCATTGAGGTATGTAGGTTCCAAGGTAGTAATAACTGGTTTCTAAGTCTAATTATTGGATAATGTGTTGAAGTTGACAAGAATATACTGGTCGAAGGAGGGCCATGATGTATACCCCATCATCAACATGAAACAGACACAGGAAAGTGATGTAAGATGATAGGTTAAATGAGTATGGACTGACATGAACATGAAAGATGATAATACTGTAGAGTGGTTGGTTTAAATTGACACTTCCCTTGAACATTGTGAGGCAAGAAAAATGACTTGGTAGCATTGAATCAACTGAGAGATAGACCAAAACATAGTGTGGTGATCACTAGGAAACTCTCCAGGTGAACTGAAGGAGTATGAAGACTCATAAGATTGGTATGACTGAGAGACAAGTAGATTACCCAATTGTAAGATAATATGAAAATAGATGCCATGTTCAAGGGTGAAAAACAATAGCTTCCATAATGTTTTCCAAAAAATTAACCCACTTCCCTCAATTCTCCCCCACCATGATTGGTGAGTACCTATGTGTTTTTTTAATGAGCCTGAGGTGGATAAGAGATGCTTGGTATAGCTAATATTCGATGAGTCCCTCAACATATGTTTAAAGAACCTGAAGAAGGAGGGGTTCAGTCCCATGTGGGTCCTTCAATGTATAATTTTATGAGCCCGGAGAATATAAACTCACAATCTTTCCACGTTTAGAGATTCTGAAAAGATCTTAAAGATGACTCCATGGGTGTTCTTTTTCATAAATTTAGTCCTCCAAGCCCGAAAAAGTGTAAAACAATACAAGGGGAACTCTTCTAGTCATGATTTAGTAGAGTATACATTTTTCGTAGTTAGTCCGACGAGGCTGAATAAGGGGTAAACTACCACTTGAAAGATGACTCTTCTTGGTTTAACGAGCTCGAAGGATGACGAAGTATGCTCGTAGTCTTCTTCAATTTTTAATGATATTGAAACAGAGAAAGAAACTATGCTCGATATAATACTCATGAATGAGCCTCTTCCCAACATGATGTCTAGAGGTTGGTACGTTGATCAATACCTATTGGTAGGTTTTTTCCCAACATGATGTTGAGAGGTTGGTACCTTTCCCCTAATATCATGATAACAATTTTTCAACTTAATTTTAGTATGATTTCCAGAGGATGGAGACATGCCCCCCAATATTTGGTTCATCCGCCAACTCTTATTCTGCACTCACTTAGATTCCTATTTATTACGAGGAAGAGGTTCACTAGGGAGGGAGGAAGAAAGAGGATAAATTGATATAGACAAAGGAAGGGAAGGTTTAGGTACCATATCTTATGGAATATGGGTCTCTGCTAGACTAAGTGACGTGATGTCACTTAGTAAACTTCAATTGCAAATTGACTAGACACTACCCAGGGATCAAACAATTCATGGGATCATTGCACCGTAGACGAAATCATGTTTAACATGGAAACCTCATGTGGGGGATTAGGGGGAGGTAAGGGAAAATATCCCATAAGTGAGAAATCCTTGATGAGAATTACCCCAACACTTTTTTACTTAAGATCGGATTGTCCCATGAAAGGGATATTATTCTCTAAAGAATTATTGATATATGGTGTGCAATGATCAAGTTGTTCAACTGTCACAATTTTCCCTTGATGGGGAGATTGTAAAGGAGAAAGATCGAATATGTGACAGTATTCATGGCATAGAACCAACTATGACCAAGATATAAATAATAATCCATGGGTGCATCAACCACTTCAATGAAAACATAAATAGTTTTTCCCTTCAATTCTACAAAGAAATATTTCAGGAGACTATAAGGTTGGAAACCACATCCATCAAACACTTTAAGGGTGGTAGGAGACTGGTTAAGTTCAGGAGAACCAATGGCTCTCCACCAGGATAAATACATGACACAGGTGGAGTCTCCTCCATAAAAAAAAATGCAATGCATATTTTTCCCATGAACCATAACTTGAATTTGGAATGTTAGGTGGTGGGAGAGACTAAATTTAAAATAGTATAGATTAAACATAATTATATTTGATGCATCTAGATCAACAACTCCAATGGATAATAACAGGGTTCTACATTGACTTGGATAGTTCTTTATAACTTCGAGTGTCTACATAGCGCAAGGTGCTTATGCCAAATATTCAACAATGTTGTATTTTTTAGCAGTGTGGGAATTTGGATTGAAAATCGACGTTTGAATTGTTCCCATGGGCAAGCTTAAAATTGAGTCAACAACATGCCTCTCAATATGAAGAGGGGCAGAATATGGAGGAGGAGTGGAAGTGGAGGGATTATCGGTAGCACCTCCATTGGCATGATTGTCTGGAAGAGTGTCATAAGTCTTAGCTTTGGTTTTAGACTAACTGTTTCCTTACACAAAAGAACCTAAGGGGTGCTTGAGTAAGCATCCCCATTCTAGTGGGAATAACCTGTGCTTCCCCATTGCAGCAGGGCATGATTTTGTGCAACCATTTTTTATTTATAAGGTGGAAAAGGGTCAGTTAATACTATGGGTTGGGAGGCACCTTTCATAAATTTAGTGACTTCCTCACAATGAGGGCAGTCTTTCATGTAGTGGTCCTCCGTACAAATAATGTAGGGAAAATTTTCTTTCCTTTTCAGTTTGTTCTCAGCAGTCATTTGAGTTTTTGTGTTCTCTTTATCATTAGAAGATTGTTTGGATTTACCCTTATTTTTATTCTTTCCTCCAAGTTGCTAAGATGAAGTGGATTGTACCGCATTCACCTCAGAGGTATGTGCAAGAGAGGGAGAATTTTTTGTGTTGGTAATGGAACCCACCATGTCATCGACATGGGCTTCTAGAGTATGTCTTGACGGATTCTTTGATAGGTGAGGTGCATGGGGAATCATATCATAAAGTGTGTTGTATTTGGAATATACCAAGTCCAAAAATTGAGCACGATTGATCACTTTCTCCTCAGTGACAACACAACCCATGGAAACATATCTAGAGATGGGTGGAAAAAGTGACCTGGTAAACCAATCTACCAAGAGTTGTTTTGGAATCGTGACTTTAATAAACCATCATTGCCGCCTCCATTCATGAATATGATCAAATATATGGGTGGAGGTGGATTTCCTAAGTTAAGTTAAAATCTCTGTACCAGTTTCATATTGAATCAGCAACTAGAAGTGTGTCAAAAAATTCATAGGTAAAGAGTTGAAGTCGCTAAGGGAATGTCATGGAAACTGTATATACCATTTATTTGTTGAACCTGTGAGACTTCTCTAGAAAATTCTTAATCGAATGGAATCATCCATCAAGGAGCTAGAATAACACCATAGATGGAAGTTCATTACATGGTTATTAGGGTCTTCTCTAGGTCTCCTATCGAATTTTGGGATAATGGAAGGTAGTTTGGCAAGGATTGGAAGCCAAAATAGGGCATGCAGTATGGGATCATTCCTCAAATGCAACAAATCAGGAGGATCTAATGTATCCAAGAATGGAATCTCTCAATTGACCTGTGGATACTAGTAGTCAGGGATGATTTTAGGGGCTAAATTTTTCCCATGGGCTAATTTTCCATGGTTTTTCCAAAACCGAGATTCGCTATTTTAAAAATGATTCGCCTAAATTCTATAGGATAAAATTATTTTACATTAAAAATCGCCAAAATTTTATAAAAAATATATTAAATCCTTAGAAATTTGAATATTTTGAAAAAAATATCGCCAATCATTTATAGTTGGCATATGAAGGATTAGTAAGATTCGCCAAGGTTTCCACATTTTAAAATAAATTTCCATCCTTAAAATCATCCCAGCTAGTAGTAACCATGTGGCATGGGAACACCAGTAGGACCATATACATGTTTTGACCCGATGGAAAAAATAGATGGTCCCCCCATGTATTGTGGTTGCCCATGTATTGTGGTTGACCAGATGGTCATCCTATGTATTTTGGTTGACCCGAGGGTCCCCCCATGTACCGTGGTTGACCCTATGGTCCTACCATGTACTGCGGTTGACTTGATGGACCTCCCATATACTACGTTTGAGGGATTTTTCGTGTTGGAATAATGGGGTTCACATATTGATTGAGAAAATATCCTTGATGAGGAATTCCAATTGAATTATGTTGACCCCATAAAGGATTCATAACTCCTGAATATTGGTGTCTATGATACATGATTGTAGTAGTAGGAATGGAAGGACTTTCAGGAGCGATTCCCTCCAGGCTTCTTGTTTTTTCCCCCACATAGGATTTTTCCCCATGGATAAGGGTTTTCCCCCAACCAAAATTTTCCCTCTAGCTAAAAGTTTCCCTATGGCTAAAGGTTGGCCTCCCACCAAAGATTGACCTCCAATGAAGGGTGTAGAAGAACTCCATATTTGTAAAGTTCTAGATGTAGGTCGAGTATCTTTTGTAATTGTGGTTGTGTGAACGACTTGACTGTTGACCATCTGACCAATGGGATGACCAAGTAAAGCACTTGGTGTGTGCATATGTGGAACTGGTGAAGAAAGAATATTAACCGACCAATGTGTGAAGAGAGGTGTACATGGAAGTGGTTTTGTCAAAGTAAATTGGGTCATGAATGTTCCTATTAAAGAAGAAGCACCAGCAGTAGCGGTCTGTGTTCTTGTAGGATCGACTACAAGAGTTGAATTGGTCAGTAAATGGTAAGAAGAATAAGCATCAATAAATCTCGTAGATGGTAGTTCAACATGTAGTGGGACAAGTGGATTCATTAAAGGGGGATTCACATAAGGTACAACACCTTCTATGAAATTTGTGGTCGGTTCTTCAAGTTGGTCACTTCCAGGTGCTACACTCCCAACCTCATAAGCCATTTCACCATCAATAATTCCTTCATTAGAAGGATTTCATTGAATCTCTTGAATTTAGGGATATAAACCTTGTATTTTGTGAGATATTTGAATCCCTTGATCAACCACGATAAAAGTTTGATGATTCCTATGGCCAACTACTAACTGTGAAAGAAAACACCCCTAAAACATACCTATAGGTAATCAACCAAACAAACAGTATGTAAAAGGATCTTCTGAAGATGAGATATCAAGCCATCAACAAAGATATGAGAAGAAGTTACAAGAAATCCACATAGAAACCCTTCTCAGTGCAAGCAAACTTCACTTCACAAAATCACCCTCCAAGGGTACTGAGAGTGTGATACAATGCCTACCCCAGTTATCATGGGAAACCACACACAATGACCTCTGTAGATACCTAGGAAAGGTTACTAAGGTTAACAACTCACAGTCAGCCTCTAGGGGGGTTATAGTCGACAGTCTGGACCAAACATATGGCCAGGATAATAAATTCCAAAGATCTTCCAAAGGACTGAAGACAAGTAGTCTAGTAAAAGTCTTGAGGACCTCTACTGGATTTGATATTCACAAATAATTGAAACCAAATGAACCGATAACACTCAATAAAAACCCCCAATATGCGTTCTTTCCACTACGTGTTAAGCCCTAATATTGGCTCATTACCCCTTAATTGGGGCATATTACATTAGTAATGTTATTTTATTTATGTCAGCTTTATTCCATTAGTTGTAATTATACCTCCTAGTCTCCTATATATACCAAGGAGACATTTTCATTTGGAATCATCTTATACTTGAACATTTATGTGGGGTAAAAGGAGGTTTCCCTCTCGAAGAGGCTTATTATCTGAAATTCCCTCTTTTTCAAGGCGTTAAGTACTTATTCTGAGGTTTTTCTATGCTATATTGATATTTGGTTCTTAACATATGGTATCAGAGCTCAAGGTCTTGGGGTTTCACAGCTACATCTGAGACACCATGGAATTCTCACTATATTTTTTTTTCTACAATGATTCATAAGGAACTTCTTGGAGGATATTTAGCAGACGGATCAAGGTACGTTGGGTTAAAATTTCATCTCCTGAGGCCTTATACTTTTGGAGATACAACCTTTGTAAGATAGGGTTCTGGAATCATCCTGAATTGAATCATTGCGGAATTTTCACTATAAAAAATTTTCTGTAATGTTTCAGACACTGAAATATGAAGGATATTCTCATAAATTAGTAAGGTATCTATGGTAGAAATTTCATCTTCTGGGTCATTTTAAATTGGTAGATACACCCTATGTAAGATAGGGTATCTGACTAGTCTTAAGAAGGTGTTCCAGGTAAAACAATCATACATTCTTCCTAGAGTATCCAAATTGAGTGAGACTAGTTGCATTGGATAGTGGACAGACCGTAGTATTTTTGGTACAAGTTTCATAATTTCATATCAATTATTTTTTGTGGGGCACGCTATACAAGTGAGATCTCCTGGAAAGGCCAAAAATCATAAAGTTGTGGGGAAGTTACTATAAATTTCACTTGTCACATACAATTTTTATCAGACCTATGGAATTGAAGAGAAAAAATATCATATACCTACAAAAAATAAAATTTCATACTCAGAAGGGCCGAAATTTTGGAGATACAATAAAAGGAATATTGTCTAGCAGAACCACCTCAAAATCAAGGTTTAAAGTGATACTTGGCCAAAATTCCACCAAAAAAGGGAACTTCTACACCCAATAAGACTCCAGACAATCCTACTTGGACTCTTGATGAAGGTGAAGAAATGTGTAGGGACATAAATTATTTACAAAAGAAGACAGTAACAAAATATGAACTACAAGAGATGATGGATTCAATAGAAGCTAAGTTTGAGGCAATAAATACTAATATGGATGTTTTAATAGGGGAGATTATGGAAGGATTGAAAATTTTCCTAATAGAGTGGACACCCGAAAGTGAAAATGTATCCCGTGAAATTCATGATGAGGACACAAGGAAGGTGAATCAAGAATGGAGAAACTCCAACTTTGGGTTGAAGACCAACCACATTCCTAAGATCGATATGAGGAAGTTTGATGGAAAGGACCCAATCACATGGATACTTCAGATGGAGCAATTCTTTGATCTACATAATGTGCCACATACACAAAAGGTACGAATTACTTCTTTATATTTAGAACCCAATCAATTTGTATGTTATCGATGGCTTTGTTCTCACAAATCACTCCTCACTTGGACAATTTGGACGGAAGAAATGATAGCACACTATGAGGATAAAAGGAGAAATACCTTCTTTACCCAATTGATAAATCTCAAGCAAAAGGGTTCAATTACCGAGCACATTGAGAACTTCCAAAAATTGAATATAAAGGTAACATATATTCCAGATGAGCACTTGATTGATGTATTCATAGGAACTTTAAAGGATAACATTCAACATGACGTTCACCTTTGGG
>SNQJ01S0131406.1:4789-25848 GCA_010110895.2 Picea sitchensis | reverse complement strand
AATAGGGACTATTTTGAGACCCTACAGGTCCTACGAATTTTTTGACACTATATCTTACTGAAATGTGTCATAGATTAAATTCCTTATGTGCCATGATCGCAGAGAAATATGGTTTCATTGATGAAGAATATTTCCACGAAATGCATCATGTTGAATATCCACTTGAAATCGCCCTGAATTTTGTTCTTTATACACACAAAGACAAGGGGATTGTCAATTTCAGTCATATAGATAAGCTATCATCTACATACGATAGTCTCGTTCAGAGATGGATCGATCAAGCTTGTGGATGTTCTTTCCAGCAAGATTTCCTCCTTCCCACCCATCTCCATGAGTTTCATTTCAAGATTGATTATATGTCTATTTATGCTCATGGTTATTATGTGCTCAACTTATCCTTGTTTTATTGAATGATTAAGCATAGGGGGGTATACCTTGATGAAATGATGAACATATGGTTGCACTAGTTGTATGACTTCACCTATCACCTGATTTTCAGGGCCCTAAGGCCCGAGGTAAGTAGGTAGGTCATATTACTTTCTTGCATTTGCATCTTGATTGCTCATGATAGTTTAGTTTCATTTCATATTTCAGTTTGTTATACTTACATATTTCTTTCATCATATGACATGTTTAGTTTAGAATTTTTGAAAAAATGCAAAAATAATTATTTTCTAGATTAGTTGTCATTTTTGGTTTTTGATTATATGGAAAAAGGATGAGTGATCCATCCTACACTTAACGAGTTTGTTGTTTCAGTGCATAGTTCCACCAAGAGATGTTTTGGTTCTCATGCACTCTATGGTGAGCACATGTCCCCAAGTAGGATCAAGATGTTATCCCCATCTCCTAGGGATAACTAAGGATATGATGTCTTAAGGCCCTCAGGTTGCAAACATGGAGTACTGAGAGACAATGTGACCAACAATTTCCACTTGCATTGACATAAACCCACCTCACCACCACAATTCCAGGTTCATCATGAAGATATCCACCACATCAACTGGCTTTCGGAAGACATTGGGTCTTGCTCCATGAGTTACAAGTCAGGTATTATGGTGGGGTTCATTTCAATATTTGAGGCATTTGAGTTTGTTGCATCTATTACTGATTTTGATTATGTAATGTTTTCTTGGACATTATGATCTTTTCCATGTTTCTCTTTGGTGGTTGATATTGCACCCTAGCAAGTGGGTCACCCTTGGGGATAGGTTTGATACTAATAAGTCCTATTAACGAGTCATCATGCCATTCCCAACCATAGTTGTCACTTTACACACTTCATCCCCTCATCTCCTTTCCTTTTGGGATTTTCAGGTGTACTGACCCAAGAAGGGATTGTTCCTCATTTCAAGGGAAGAAGGGGTCGAAGGCCCAAAGGCCTGTAGATGGAAAAAGATAAAATTCAATCATGAACCTTCTATATTCTCACCCAGGGATCCTGAGGACAAGGAAATGTCTCTCATAAGAAATTGATGGGACCCGTAAAAAAATAATTAATGCAAAATACCAACCAAGGTGGATCATGTGTGGGCACTATTTTAAATTCTTAGGTAGAATCCCCACAGATGTTTTCAACTTGGGGAAGCATGATGTGACCAAGGTTGAGTCAGGGTGGGCACTGTTTTTCATGCTTAGGTAGAAGCCCCACCTTGGATTCAACCTGGAAACGTCTTAAAATAAGAAAAGGCAATAAATGGGCTTGGAAAAAGGTTGCATTGAAAATGAAGGTGCAACACACCCTATACAAAGGAACCAATAAATGAGACACTGAAATCCCTTGTATGTCATGAATCCCATGCCCAAGAGTATTTTCCCCATCCATGTCACTCCATCCAAATGACTTAGAGAAAGGTTTACTTTGGAAACACTCCTAAACTTGAGGTACGACTCACCCAATAGGTCGCTTTGTTAACCCTCCCATACCTAAACTAGGAAAAGTGCATAGGGTCTTTGAGCACTTGTTTATTTTGATGAGGTATTTTGGATGTGCATGATTAAATGGATCTTTTATTGATTTGATTTACTCATCATGATATATTTGAATTGAGATCCTTGGAGGGCATATTTATTGTCTTTGCAGGACCTAGTTGGTGGATAGTTTTGGAAGAACAAGCCTAGCTTGGGCTTCCTTGGGGCTTGAAGCCCATAGGATGAATACCATGGACCACACACCAGATGATGATACTAGCCTTTGGAGTCTTGAGAGACACCTTGGAGAAACTCACCGATGCCCTTACTAGCCCAATGTTTTTCCTTTGGAAGCCAAAATGTCACATTTGAGGGCTTGATGTCATGCAAGGGTTAGGGTTTGGTTGTGATGAGGACACATGGCATGATTTTGAGGAATAAATTCCTTGACTTGGTGGAGAAGGCCCTAGCGCCTTGGAATAAGGCCTTTGGAGGCCCAACGTTTCAACCCCAACCTCAATGACTTGACAACGAGTCCAAAAATTTTCCCTAAAGGGGTGACATCATGTTTTTTCTAGGGTTTCTATTGTGAAAAAGAAAATTTTAAATTGTAAATGGGGAAAGTAAGGGTTGTTATCCCCTTACTTTTTGGTTTACCCTAAGTTATGTGGACAAACTATGTTTTAGATGATTTGTATAAATAAAGATCATCTCTATTTCATTTTCATCATAGTTCTCCCATTGTGAGAAGACTGGTGGCTGAAATTTGCACCCTACTTGGGAATTTTGGTATCTCTTTCTTGTGAAAATGATTTTTGGTGATATCTCTTGGGGAATGATTAAGCTAAGGTGGTGCACACCTCTTGGAGACTTCTTCTCTTGATTATGAATGGTAATTTTCTTGGTGAACTAGGGTTTATTATTGCATCTCTCTTGGAATTGGCAAGGAAAATATGCAATTGTTAATTCTTCTTTCTTGTTTCATGGTTATTGTTGGTTGAAACCCTAGGAGGAGTATAAGTGCATACACCCTCCATTAATCTTCATCTCATTTTCTAGTTTTACAAGTCTTTTATTGTAAGGTTGGTAAGAGGAGTGCAATGATGTACACCCTCCTTAATTTACCTTAGTTTGATTTACATACCCTAGGGAGTAAGAGGGTTTACACCCCTAGGGATTTTGTTGATCTAAATCATGATTTTTAAGACTCCATTCACCCAAATTTTAAAGGCACTAATATAAATTTTTCATTGGAGAAATAAATTGTTTTCTTTGATAAACATGATTTAGTGAGATATCGATATTGTTCAAGTTGGAGTTTATTGTTGATGCTTTGAGGTTGCTAAAGCCTCTATGGAATCTTGGTCTACTTAGTTTTATTGGAGATATATCTAAACAAAAGCTACAACCATTATGGACGCAACAAGTCATTCTCTTTTTTATTCATAACTTGCATTTCAACCGTCAAAATTTGCTAGCAAGCTGCCATAATAATCTACTAGTCTCAATGCACTTTTTGGGTGGTTTACTTGTACCTTTGTGGGTTGAAATATTCTGTTGTAGAAAAAAATTTCTATAGCCAAAATGCTGATAATATATCTCTACAATACGTGTTTATAACAACCTTGTTTTGTTGCTAAAGTCTTATGCGTTCATACTTGAGTTATACTAATACTTGATAGCTTATCTCTTGCATCATTTACTAGATTTTTAGCGTCTTATTTAGCATATTTAAGCTATCATTTACTTGCTGATATATATTTATGTTGACTGCTGCAAATAGGGACATCAAGTTTAACTTCCTTGTACATTGATTATCTATCTTGTATCGTGTCTTTTCTTGTGTCTCAGGAACATACAACTATCTTCTGCAGGTACTCAAACACTTGGAAATCATAAAACACCTCTGAAGCTCGTCGTCAAGCCACTATGAACCTAGTAACTTGACCTCTAGGGGAATCTCTTCATAAGTATCACTTTCCATCTCATTTTCCCTCTAGGGTCACCCCAGACTCCCCCTTGTTCTAGATTATTCCTTCTCATAAGTGAGGGAGGGTTTATCTGAGGTGATAATGGGTAAGATCTCCCACCATTATCACCATCCAATGGATTGGGCTGAGATTTCCCAACCTACAGTTTGCACGATAACAAGTTGAAAAGACATGTCATAACCTTTTGTCAATGTATGTGTCAAGCTAGTTCATAATAGAAAATTATATCTTTCTTAGCATGAATGCATTTGTTTGTCATTTAGCATTTTAGGAATATGATATTGGTAGATGATTTTCTAGGAACGTCATATATATATCAAAGTTTGATGAGTTTGAAATATTTTTAGATGCTATATGAAAATATCCAATATTGTTGATGAGCTCATCAAATGAAACTTGCAAATCGCAAAAAGGTATGATATGTTACAATTTTTAGAAATGATACACTCTTTTAGCAATAATAATTACTTGGGAGAATCCTAGGGCAGCAAGTGAAAGGGAGGGGGAGAAGGGGATCATCCTTGATCCAAGAGGAAAAAATTGAAACTTCTTTCACCTAGGGGTTAGGAGAAACTACTTGTAATCAAGTAGAGGAACTAGCTTTATTGCAAGGGCTAACAATCCTAGAGAAGCATGGAATCTATCAATTCTTGGTAGTTGGGGGATGAATGTTAATAATTCAACATATACTCTCAAATTCAATCCCTAATGATTTATCGCTATGCCAGATCATATCTAGAGATCAATGTTTGGCTAAAAGATTTAGTAAATGCGAACAATTTCATGTTCCAAGGAAACTCAAATCCACAACAAATCAGCTTGCTAATAAGGAGTGAGCTTGTCAATTGGTCATTTTAGGAAAAATGGGGGGATTCCTCCCATCTCCCATGAAACGTGAAATTCCATATAAAAACAAGTATGGAGGCATTAATTGTATGGAAATATGGCATGAATCTATGAAGGAGAGTACCATTCACCCAAGTCGCCTTAACTGATTGTCACATTCGTACATATTGAAGGTGGAGGATTTAATTCATGCAAGGATTATTATGTCCTCCCCATATGGTATTAACCTCATCCCTAGTAGGATTCGGTGCAAACTATCTCCCATAATAGTTCAACCCCTAGAGATGGAGCTTTCATTCTGTGGGGGGCATTAGGATTATCCTCTTTGAGCAGGCATTTGGGATTTTTCTCTTTTCACAATTATCAGACTTATTTTGTGGGAAGTAGTTTGCAGGATAATGAAAGTGATCCAGATGGATTTCGGTGGCATCCCACTTATTCCAACTAGCTCATTTTGGCATTTTTCCAGTTTGACAGTTTTTTCCCTAGTTTTCGAGTCCCTGACTTGCGGGGCCATTTTGAGGCCCTAACAACATTTTTTAGGGTTCGCCACAATTAGATTGAGACTTGATAGATAGTTGCAAAATGTGTAGTACTCGGATAGACCTTTCCAATGGGCTATCGTGCGCCTAAAACGAAGATCGTATGCAAAAGTTACGACCCCGGGAAGTTGATGTACTAACTTACCCAAACGGGGCCCACATGACTTTTGGCACTTCATCTCCTAGGGTTAGGTTTTTTGGATGTATAGGGTTTTTTACATTCCATTTTATTGTAAAAAGGCCTTCAGAGCCTCATTGTAATAATATTCTTGCGAATGAGAGCAATCGTCACATCTCTTCTCCGAGATAAGCCGCCACCATTATAGCAAGCTTGTTTCCGCTGCATTTTACAGTTTCACCTTATTTCCTTATTGAATAGAAACCAATTTTAATGTATATCTATTATTATATGGTAAGCATCTTTTGATAATAATCTGTATTCATTTCATTCTGCAAATATATTCCGGACTAGTGGTATCAAAGCGTTCTTCTCCTTGTCGTTCTTAATGCATGTCCCCAACGAGGTCAGGGTACAAAGAATTGGGTCTCAAGCTTGTTTCTCTTGAGGGAAAAATCTCTTGCATGCCCAAATGACCTCTCATGGCAGAAGAAAAGAAAGACGATGGGATAGGATATCCCTTCAAAATGTTTCTCGAGGAATACCTCATGCAACAGAGGAACGATATGATGGATAGTTTTGCGCAAATCCTTCAATGGCTACCAACAGGCGACACATCTTCCTCAAACGGAGGCATCGCCCCATTCAAGGTACACATCAACTTTGATGTTCCTATATTTGAAGGTCATATAGACACAGATGCAGTAGAAAAATGGTTGAATCTTCTAGAAGGTATTTCTCTATCCATAACTTCTCGAATAGAGAAAATATTACTTTTTCTCTCCTCAAAGCCATCCCCCATGTCAAAGATTGGTGGGAAGCTTTATGTGAGCAAAAGGAAATAGAAGAACCTTCATTATTTACAGTTGCAATCACCTACGAGTCCTTCAGGGATGCTATTAAGGAACAATACTACCCCGCTGGAAGTTATGACAGCCTGTAAACAAAATGGACCATGCTGTGGTAGGAAAGAGACCAAGTGGTGCCCGAGTTCACAAATATCTTCCATACCTTGCACACCAAGCTGGGTATAAAATATTCTGAGCGAAATCTGGTGCTCAAGTATCGCGACGGTCTACATAGATACATCCAGGCTGAAATGGATTTTCTGGACATATCATCCTTGGGCGCGACCTACCGATATGTCGTCAAAATTGAGCAGAAATTTGGGCTTGGGAGCCCCTCACAGAAAAAGCCACGAAATGGTTGCCCCAACCCGTAGAACAAAGGATAGAGAAAAGATGGAAAACCTCAGGACAACCAATCCAGGATGCAAGAAAATAAGGACACCATAAATACAAAGAAGGATACTGGGAAGTGGTGTGACTTCCATAAGAGCCCCTGGCATGACATTGTTGATTGTCGCTCGAAGTAGTCATTGGTGGCTGAGGTGAAAGCCTCTAAATAAGATGCAGGTTCTAACTCTAAGTCAGAACCAGAAAGGGGGAGACAAATCATAGATGTAGAACCGAGTGCTAACATTGCTACCACCAAGCTCCATCTCGGTGAACCAGTCGAGCCAGAGGAAGGCGAGCGCCTTTTTCATTCATAGATGTGGGTGAAGGGTACCCCATTTCACTTCATCGTTGCTAGAGGTAATCAGAAGAACCTTGTATCAGCAGAGGTTTTCAAGCAAATCGCCCTGTCGAAAACACTGCACCCGCAACCTTACCCCATCGAATGGCTCCGCCAAGGAAGCGACATCCACGTCAGCCAACAATGTCACTTGTCATACGACATCAATCCATTCAAAGATGAGGTATTGTGTGATGTTTCCCCTCTTGAAGTTTGTAATGTTCTTTTGGGAAAACCATATTTATGGAAATTCCATGTTGTATATGAGTCTAGGCCTCACAGTGTTATTATTACTTTGAAGAAGAAATTGTACAGGATACCCGAGGCAGTCCCACCCAGTGCTATTTCCTTGATATCTTCCAAGAAATGTATAAAGTCATCTCTTAGATAGAGAAGTTTGTCTTCTTTGCAATTCTCTCTCAGAATGAGCGAAAGATCGCAGCCACATCCAGGGTCTCCACAGTCGACCTCTCCACATAGTAGAAGGAAGTGGATAAGGCCGTGGAAGAATACTCAGATATATTCTCCTCACCTACCAAGGTACCTCTGCATTGTCAGGTCAAGAACCCCATCGATCTGACCCTTGACGCACCGCTTCCCAATGGGCTAGTCTATCGCCTCTCTCTATTAGAGAATGAGGAGATCAAGCGACAGATCCAAGAACTACTCCACAAGGGGCACATCCATCCCATATCATCACCTTGTGGGAGCCCAATTGTGCTGGTACAGAAGAAAGATGGAACCTGGAAACTTTGCATTGATTATCGGGCCCTCAATAAAATCACAGCCAGAAACTAGTACCTGATTCCCCGAATCGACGACCTCCTTGATCAACTCATGGGGGCCAAATACTTCAGTAAGATTGATCTGAAGTCTGGATACCACCAATTCCCAATAGAACAGACAAATGTATGGAAGACTGCCTTCAAGTCAAACAAAGGTCTTTTTGAATGGTTGGTAATTCCCTTTGGTTTGACAAATGCTCCAGCCACTTTCATGAGGATGATGGATGATATCCTGTGACCATTCACCAATGCTTTTATAGTGGTTTATCTAGATGACATCCTCATTTACAACAAGACTTGGGCAGAACACTTGTAGCATATTCAGTAGGTTCTGCACACCCTGCGACAACACCAGCTCTACGCCAACTTGGAAAAATGCTCCTTCGACATGGATAGGGTTCATTACCTGGCATACATCGTTGATTATCATGGCGTATATGTGGATCCAACCAAAATCCAAGTCATCCGTGATTGGCCATCCCCAACCACACTCACTGAGCTTCAGAGCTTCTTGGGCCTTGCCAATTTCTACCGCAGGTTTGTGTTGGGATTCTCCCATATTGCATGGGCCCTCAACGAAGTAACCAGGGGTGGTGGTAAGGTGAAATTTGTGTGGGTTCGGTCCCAACAACAAGCATTCGATGATTTTAAGCAGCACTTTTTCTCAGCCCCAGTACTTTCACTACCAGACCTGCAACAACCCTTTGAGATCGAGACAAATACTTCAGACTATGTTGTGGGCGTCATTCTCACTCAACACAACCACCCCGTGGCTTATCATAGTGAGAGACTATCAGATGTTTTCCATAATCACCCTACTTATGACAAAGAAATGTACTCCATTGTGCAAGCCTGCTGCCAGTGGAGACATTACATTCTTGGGAAGGAGACAGTCATCCACATTGATCATAAGCCATTACAATTCATGCAGACACAAGGCAAATTGAAGAATGACCTCCATCAGAAGTGGTCCATGTACTTGCAACAATTCCAACTCAACATCAAGTATTAAACGTGAAGCACCAACTGCGTTGTTGATTGCCTCGGCAGACCGCTAGTCACGACACTCACCACGGTGTTAGACTCTTGTGGACATGAGATCTCTGGATGGCCCCAACTCTATGAGATAGACCCGGACTTCACCACCACCTACCAAATGTTGGGCACAAACACAGTTGTCGCTAATTTACATCTTCAGGACGAGATCTTGTGTCGTTTGGGACATATCTGTGTTTCATCAAGTGAGTGAGCAAAGCTGATATGGGAAGCCCACTACATTCGGGTGGTAGGACACTTCGTCGTCAAAAAGAAAGTGGAAATGTTGTAGAAACATTTCTTTTGGCTGAAACTTTGACAGAAGGTCAACAAGTATATCAGGTCCTGCACTGCCTGCACAATTGCCAAACCAGCCACTAAGAAACAGGGCCTGTACACCCCTCTACCTACTCCTGAAAGGCCATGGGAATCCATCTCAATGGACTACATGTTGGGCCTCCCATCCACCAAGTGGGGAAATGACTGTGCTTTTGTGGTTGTGGATCTCTTTTCTAAGATGGAGATTCTAGCTACCTACAAGAAGAGCATCACAACAGAGGCCACTGCCAAGGTCTTGTTTGAACGAGTCTGGGTACATTTTGGAATCCCACAAACCATTGTCTCATATCGGGATACTCGGTTTCTCAGTACATTCTGGTCAAGCCTCTGGTCACTGTTGGACACCAAGCTCACCAAATCCACGACCTTCCACCCCCAGATAGATGGCCAAACCGAGGTCATAAATCGAATGATCGTGCATATCCTGTGCATTTATAATTCCAAGCACCCTCACACATGGGATGAGAGTCTCCCCTATGTTCAACATAGCTACAACTGATCCCTGCATAGCTCAATTGACCACAGCCCCTTTCAAGTGTGGTTGGGATTCCAACCATTGCGTCCCATAGATGTTTCACTAACCCTTGTGGTCACCTTGACTGACTCATCTCCTGCTCCAACTGAATTTGACAAAGCCACCCGGTTCATTGAGCGGATCCAACACATCCACCAACAGGTTCAGGATATCCTACAGAAGTCCAATGACAAGTACAAGCAGCGCCATGATCAACATCGGGTGCCACATAAGTTTTAGGTGGGCGACAAGGTTTGGTTGCACTTACAGAAACAACACCTTACAGGACCCCATCAAAAGCTTCACTCACTCCATTATGGGGCGTACACCATCACCAAGGATGTGGGTGATAAGTCTTTCCAGCTCAACATTCCTCCTTTCCTTGGCTTGCACCCAGTGTTCAATGTGGATATCCTTTGACTGTATTTCCCACCATTATTGGACACCTCAGAGATAGAAGAAAAAATGACACCAAAAAATCTCAACCCCGATTGCATACAACACAAATCTAGTGATTAGATTGTGGACAAATAGATCAAGGGCACTTGCCAGCAAAGGATCCAGCTTTATCGAGTTGTCAAAGCAGGGCAACTCCTGCACCAAGGCAAGTGGCTCACCTGGGTCCAAATTCAGCAGAAATTTCCTCATCTAATGGGGGAACTCAACGCAATGGAGACCATTGCTTCCTAATGGGGGAGGATTGATCCATATGGATTTCGGTGGCCTCCCACCTATTCCAACTGGCTCATTTTGGCAGTTTTCCAGTTTGGCACTTTTTTCCCTAGTTTTCTAGTCCTTGACTTGTGAGGCCGTTTGTGGCCCTAAGCATTGTTTTCTAGGGCTCTCCACTGTCAAAATGTGTATTCCTCGGATAGACCTTTCCAGCGAGATATCGTGCGCCTAAAATGGAGATCGTATGCAAAAGTTACGACCCCGGGAAGTTGATGTACTAACTTACCCAAATGGGGCCCACATGACTTTTGGTGCTTCATCTCCTAGGGTTAGGTTTTTTGGATGTCTAGGGTTTTTGACATTCTAGTTTATTGTAAAAAGGAATTCAAAACCTCATTATAATCATCTTCCTGCAAATGAGCTCAGCCGTCACATCTCTTCTCAGAGATAAGCCACCACCATTCTAGCAAGTTTGTTTCCGCTGCATTTTACAGTTTCAGCTTATTTCCTTATTGAATAGAAACCAGTTTTACTATATATCTATTATTCTGTGTTAACCATATTTTGATAATAATCTGTATTCATTTCTTTCTGCAAATATATTCTGGATCATAAAGTGAGAGAAAATTCCATACCTATTCACACGGGATCTAAATACTGTGGTGAATCCTCATGAATACAATGGGCATTGCACGTTGTGTAAACATTTAGATATTTACAGAGGTCTCTGGAGATTTGAGAAGCATTAAGATGAAACCTAATATTAAATTGCATTGTATAGAAAATGATGGGAAGGTTGGAAAGAAGGATTTGGAGCACAAAAACGTGTTGTATACTCAAGTTATATAAAGGTAGATAGTGGGTCTGAAATCTCAATTAGCTACAGTCCAATCCTAATAGAGAAAGACTGCCATCAATGCAGAAAACAATGCTTAGAGAATTAAGGAGACAACAAAGGAAATAGACCTATTGCAGGCCAGAGCTCAATGTTTGGCTAAAATATTTTCTCAATCAAAATACTTTCATGTTTTGAGGCAACTCAATTGTTACGAGGAAAATCCCTCTATGGCTAGGGGTAAACCACAACAGACGTAAATGACTGTAGAAATCAAATCTAATCTCAGGTATGCTATATAAACAAATATGCTAGCAAGACAATACAAAAGGCCTACCTCGTCCAGACGTTGGATGAATTCCACTGTTGAGCACTTGACTCAAAGGAATATGTCTGCAACTTTCCCTCAACAACAAAGAAACGCAAGCATATGGTGATAATATATAATTTTAGAACATTCAATAGCATAATTCATCAACATTCATAACAAATACGCCCATGGAATAACAATTCAAATATTTGCAAGATTAATTGTACGAGAAAAGAGTATTTCTATTAAAATGTAATCAGCAGAAGTGAATGAATTACAAACTTCCGTGTCGTCGCGGTTCAGAACAGAGAAACTAAGTCCCTTCCAACTGGGCCTCCACCACTTCAATCCTCCACCAAAGGCAAGCTCATATAAGAGAGACAATGAGGTTCTCAATCAAGTAGGGAAGATCTTGGGGGATGAACAATGTGTTCATACTTAAAAGGACAAAGGGATGCACACTCAATATGAAGTGAATAATTTCTCCAGAGTAACTTTTCTCTCAAAGTTGAATTCTTATCCTCCTTTCCATAGCTCGGATTTGGCCCATTTGTAGCCTTCAAGTGGAACTGAAGGGCTGAGTCGGAAAGTTTCCAGTATATGGAAGGCCAAGGATCAGAGATCTTGTGACATGACATGGAAATCCGACACCATTTTTTAATTTTGAACACAAAACCTGATGTACGCGGGTTGTAATGGTACAACATGCATATATGCATGTTGTACAATAGGTAGGGCATGTATATGTGGAAAAATAATGTTTTTTAGCTATGGGATTTGCAAAAAGGGACTTCAATTCTGCATAGGGAAATGGAAAAAGTCCATCTGTGCAAGTTTTCATAGGGTGAGGCTAATCTTGCTATAACATCAACTTCACAACAAGTCGACTTTCTCAAAAGGAGCAAGTTGTCCAGATCTTGGCAATTGGTCATTCATCATCTCCCATGAAACATGAAATTCCATATAAACCAAAGTATGGAGGCATTAACTATATGGAAAAATGGCATGAATCTATCAAGGAGAGTACCATTCACCCAAGTCACCTTAACTCCTCACTGTCACACTCGTACATATTGAAGGTGGAGGATTTAATTCATGCAATGATTAGTCTATCCTCCTTGTGTGGTATTAACCTCATTGCCTGTTAGATTTGGTGTGAATTACCTCCCATAATAGTTTGGCATCCTTACTTCACACACACCTAGGATTTATTTTGCCTAAGTTTTTTTTTTGTTTATTAGTCATAATTAGTCATTATCCAGTCTCCTATATTTTGGGAGAGAATATTCCACCTGGAGAATATTCTCTTTCAGTTGACACTTCAGTTTGACTAGTTCTCTTTCAGCTTGACACTTCACTTGACTAGTTGAGTTGATTTAGATGTTGCATTGGGATCACCACCATGCAACATTGGGATCATCACCAAGGTTAATTCAACCTTTCCTTTGGGATCATCACCAACCCAAGATTAGCCTTAATTCCTTAAGTTAATTCCTCACTACTCTTTGTTCAACCGGGCTAACTCTGTCAGTTAACTGAAGACTAGTTCACTAGTTAACTTAGCTAGGTGGCAGTTCACTCTCGTAACTGCCTGAGAGACTAGACTAGGTGGTAGTTCACTCTCGTAACTGTTGGTGTGTGTCCAGACCACCACTATGGCTCATTAGTTACTCATGTATCCTATATCTATTGTAAATTATTCACTCTTTGAGTGTGGAATAACAGTTAATGAGAATTCTTTCATTCTTTCTATCCTTCTTCTTTCTCCAATTATCTCTACAAATGTGTGTATTATTGTTTAGCTAGATATATTCTGTGCAGGTTCAACACATTTACATGGTATCAGAGTCGACGGACTGCTAAGCAAAATCTACACCAATTTTTTTTTTGCAGGTACAAAAGATTGAAGACAACAAAAAGATGGATTATTCACCGGAAATACTTCTCACGCCTCATAACTATTTGGAATGGAAGCCAAAAATCATGCTTCTTCTCAGATGCAGAGGCTTATACCAAATAACCATGCAAATGGAAGTAGAGCTTGATTCCGCCGACGAGAAAAATGATTTTCTTAATAGACAAGATATGGCCATAAGATGGATCCTCTCATTTATTTCTCCAGAAATTCTCCACCAAGTATGTGATGTCACACAATAATTCACTCCAAATGAATTATGGACCAGATTGGAGTTTCTATTTGGGAATAAAGAATATTGTGAATATTGCACGCAGGGGATTGGAAAGATAGATCCAGAAGAGAAACCGTCAGAAGATCAAGCCTCTTATTATGAAGAGTCTTCTACAAAAGTATTTGCAGAAATTTGTATTCCATTAATTGAAGATGATGTATAATCAATTTCAAATTTATTTTCTGAATTTCATGTGGAATATATATGGCATGCATCTCATGGATCACATGCAGACACTTTTCCATGCGCAATGCATGCATCTCAGGAGACAAAAAGAGAGTCGTGCACATCATACTCCATTCTGATATTTTATGATAATAATTTGCAGAAACAAATTGTATATTTGAATTCCTCTCAAGAAAATATCCAATTTCAAAAAAAACATTGTCCGAAACAGAGTCCAAGAAGTGAAGTTATGATCATTTCAAAATCAACACAATTTCAACATTTTTCCAGAAACAGCCGCACGGTTTTCAAAGTTTCATCCAAACTTTATTTGGATATTATTCATTAAAAGAAGAGAAAGTAGATATGCGTGGACATCTCAATATTGCATATTATTCATCAGATCCATGAATACATCTATATCTTCAACAAAATCTTCAACGAGCACAAACTTGCACAGTTGCGAGGTCTTCTTGGAGTGAAGGACAAGGTTGCTTAGCAACTGCATTTTGTTCCTTCTCATTTTTTTTTTATGCATTGTAATTTGAGTGGGGGGGGGGTTTCCCATGAGGTTTTCCCTCTTTCCTCATTTAGTTCAGTGTATATTTTGTATTTGGGTACCTAACATGGCTTTGTTGCCAGGACCCATTCTTTATTTTCACCATAGTGATGTTCAGGGGGGTGTTGGAGTTACTTCACACACACCTAGGATTTATTTTTCCTAAGGTTTTTTCTTGTTTATTAGTCATAATTAGTCATTATCTAGTCTCCTATATTTTAGGATAGAATATTCCACCTGGAGAATATTCTCTTTCAGTTGACACTTTAGTTTGACTAGTTGAGTTGAGTTTAGATGTTGCATTGGGATCACCACCATGCAACATTGGGATCATCACCATGATAATTCGAAATTTCCTTGGGATCATCACCAAACTGGCACATTAGCCTTGATTCCATGAGTTAACTCCTCACTACTCTCTTTTCAGTCAGTTAACTGAAGACTAGTTCACTAGTTAACTCAGCTAGGTGGCAGTTCACTCCCGTAACTGCCTGAGAGACTAGACTAGGTAGCAGTTCACTCTCATAACTATTGGTGTGTGTCTAGACCACTCTAGACCACCACTATGGCTCATTAGTTACTCATGTATCCTATATCTATTGTAAATTATTCACTCTTTGAGTGTGGAATAACAATTAATGAGAATTCTTTCATTCTTTCTCTCCTTCTTCTTTCTCCAATTCTCTTTGCAAATGTGTGTATTATTGTTTATCTAGATCTATTCTATGCAGGTTCAAAACATTTACAAAGTCCATATGTGCAAGTTTTAATTGGGTGAGGCAAATCTTGCTATAACATCAACTCCACAACGAGTCGATTTTCTCAAAAGGAGCAAGCTTTCCGGATCTTGGCAATTGGTCATTCATCATCTCCCATGAAACATGAAATTCCATATAAACCAAAGTATGGAGGCATTAACTATATGGAAAAATGGCATGAATCTACCAAGGAGAGTACCATTCACCCAAGTCACCTTAACTCCTCACTGTCACACTCGTACATATTGAACGTGGAGGATTTAATTCATGCAATGATTAGTCTATCCTCCTTGTGTGGTATTAACCTCATCGCTTATCAGATTTGGTGTGAATTACCTCCCATAATAGTTTGGCATCCATTGAGCTATAGTTTTCATTATGTGGGGGGAATTAGGATTATCCTCTTCAAGCAATCATTTAGGATTATCCTCTTTTCACAGGTATTGGACTTACACCTCTTGTGTGGGATGCAGTTTGTAGGCCAATGGAAGCATGAACATATTTCAGACATGGGCACATGGGATATAAAAACTATGGTGAATCCTCATGGAAACAATGGCATTGAATGATGTTAGAAAATTAAGAGATTGATAGAGGTCTCTGAAGATGTGAACAACATTTAGATGAAACCCGAGATTGACTTTCATTGTATAACAAAATATGTGAAGGTTGGAAAGAAGGCTTTGGAGCGCAAAAAAACACATTTCATACTCAAGCTCTACAAAGGCAGATAATGGGTTTGAACTCTCCATTAGCTACAGTCCAATACTAGTAGAGATAGGATGGAATCAATGAAGAAAACAATGCTTAGATAATTGAGGAGATAGCATAGAGAATATACCTATTGCAAATTTGCACACCAAAATAGAAAACTTGGAGTTTGAGAAAAAAATGAAAATGAAGGTTTCCAATCAGCAACTCATCCATCTCTTTCAATTGATTTAGTTTGGAACATAAATTATGATAGAAAAATATGATGTTATTGTGCAATATCCAACAATACAAGCAATGAAGAAAGCCTCCATTATTCAATCAACCAAGTCTAATTACAACATGGAATCCCACAGTGGGTCTAATTGATCTTCAATTTTCACATTAAGCAATTTTTTGGAAAGTAGATTTGTTGTTAGGAAAATATATATACATATGAATACTTGCTGGATAGATAGGGGTAAAAATGAAATACTTAACCAAGCAGTTAGAGTAGATATCAGTGTAGAAATTTTGGGAAAATTCTCATAAATTTTGGCTTGGGACTGTCTTTTGCTATGTATTATCTTGTTGGACAAATCGACTGCAACATCCCTTTAATAAAAAATTATAAATGATTTAAAAAATAATAATAATAATACTTAGGAGAATCTTCTTTTTTTCTTTCCTTTCCTTCAGATATAGAGTTAATATGGATGCTCATATTAATGTCCCCCTTGTTTCCCCCTCAAGGGAAACTAATTCCAAACCATCCTCTTAGGGGTGCATTGATGTTTCTCGAATGAGCTCTCCTACTCATATCTTCCAGTTCCAATATGATCTTCCAGTCCTTCCAACCTGACATCATCCATGATCTCCTTCAGATAGCTCTACCATGGTATATAAGATCCTATGCTTTACACTTCATATGATATGTTCTTGTGCAGATGGTACTTCATTCTTCTTTCAATTTATTTGCTATGGTTTCATGTGATAGTTTCCTACTTAGAAGTTGTGTGATGGTTTATAACCTATCATGAAAGCAATAAATTACATTGGTTATATCTTATAACACTCCTCAAAATTAATAATATTATTATTTTGTCTTGTTTTACCATGAGGGGACATGTTGTCCTTATATAAATGTTGTCTTGATGTAGGGCTAATTGTACTACTGATGATCTGGTTGAGTAGCGTGTCTATATCCTAACCACATCTAATGCCTTCTATTATTTCCCTTCACTACCATCCCATTGATAAAAATAAATATTATCCCTACTTATATTTGACTTGTCAAATGTCATCTAACAAGGTCTAAATGAAGAAAGATGTAAGCTAAGGCCAAAAAGGCTAGAGGTGAAGAGAAATAATGTTAAAAATGAAAAAATAAAGAAGCTAGGGCTATTACACCTCATTAAAAAGACTCAACCCCAAATTCATATGATAAAAAATGCATATCTAAAGAAAAAGAACTAAGAAAAATCAAAGAAAAAATAAGAAAAGAGTAATAAAAAGGTGTTGAGGTGGTAACCCTAAGAAAATCTCCCTATGAAAGGTTTACAAGTATAAAAATGAAGATTCCTAGCTCAAAAAGGCTAGTTGGACCAACAAAAGACCTCATACATCATTAAAAATGACTTTGAGGTTCAAAATATAAAGTTTCCCTTCCTTTTCCCATCAATTATTCATGAAATTTGTCTATCTCTAACCAAATTACTTAGGAAATACCTATTTTCCTAGGCATTGACACATGCAATAAGGTTAAAAGTTGTCCCACCATGGAAAACTTAGGCAAGTTATAAAATTAGCCTATGTTAAGTTGTTGTTAGAGGATATTACTTGATGTTTGTTGCCTAATGACTTATTTTGAAGCTTGATACATCGTTATTATTGGGTGCCCCACATTGGGATCTGTGCATTATGCCTCGATATTTGTGTCATTGCCTCAAGATCCATGTACCTACATTGGGATCTGTGTACCTATATTCTGCCATATTTACTCACATTGGGATCCATGACAACACAATGGACAATGATGAGGATGCAACATCATCACATAGATGTCCACATCAGATCTTTGTACACTTGTCATCATATGGAGCATGCATGAGCCACTTGGAGGAATATTCTCACACATGTGGGTGGTTAGAAGTGGTTATGAGGTGATTTTAGCACATTTTTTAGGGTGGTCATCTTCATGGGAAGTTATCTTTTGATAGAGTTCCCATAATTCTTCTATATCAACATCATTAGATTCATAATTGCTATGAGATTTCTGAAATGGGGTTATAATAGAAAATTGAGCAAAAAATGACTAAGTTACACTACTACTGGAATTTTTTGTGCAAAAATTATTGTAGTGTTTTGCAGTCGCACGTGTGAAGATGTGGAGGGTACATTTTATCTCTTCTATGGGGCATACCTCCTCTCTTTGACTAGTCCACTCATGTGTTTGAGTTGATTGAGGTATTTGTTTCATGATATATTATATTATTGGCTCAAAATGGTTTTAGACCATGATATTTAGAGTGCCTCATGTTTTAGCTCATGGTTTTTCTTGAGCACATTGTATTGAGACATGGTATTGTACTAGCACATGGTTTTATACTCATAGTTTTTTGAGGTGTCTTATATATACAAGGAGGGCTCCTCTCTCATTTCTCATGGTTGGTAATTAAGTGGAGTAGCTTCTTGCTACTTGTGTGTGAGTTATTCATTCTTTTGAGTAATGTTCTAGGGTTTTATAAAGAGGTTTTGAATGTACAAGCTTAATGAGGTAGGAGCTATAACAATGAAGGATGATGCAAAGGAGGTATGATTTAATTCTATTTTATTTTTTCATTGAATTTTAAGTTAGATCTCTATTTTATTAGAAATGAATATCCTAGGGTTTTTCTTCTTTACAATAGATCTAGTGTAGAATTTCTTTTTTGATACTTGGGTTGATTTCATTTGAGTTAACCTCCCTTTAATCCTTGTAGTTTCATCATCTCTAGTTTGTTGCTCTTCTAGCAATCTTTTGATGTTGTAGGACTTCAACAAATTTGTTGAAGAGGACATAGCCAAGGGTTTCTTAGACTCCATGCCCAATGGTAGCAATTAGTTTTCTTTTCTTTTCTAACCATCTCATTTAAATCTCCCACTTTTAATTTGGTTTGTTTTACATGTAATCTAGGATTTTATTGTTATATCTGAATATCTAGATTTCAAATTCATTTCCAAGTCTTAGGATAATTTCTTTATATTTAGTATTAAACTTGAAGAAAAATTGAAAATTGTTCTATTATTCATATTAAATAACTAAAACATTTGCATATCTCTTGGATATAGTGGTTTAAAGTTATTTCTTTGACGGATTTAAGTAAAATTAATAAATAGACTTAACTATGCCTAAAGAAAGATAATTTTTCCATTTGAGTCTATTTCTTTTCATTGGATGTTGGAAATACATTGATTAAGAATTGTGGCATACATCTACTTTGAAATTTTTTGTGTAATCCGTACTTGAATCACTCATATGCACTCAAACGATGATGATAATGCTTAATGATTTAAGGATTTAAATGTGTTTCAAGTTCATACTTCATTGGATGAGGGTTGGTACATTTCACATTCATTTATGATGAACATTGTACTTGATTTCTAATCCAAATCTCTATACACAATAAATCCATGGTATAAACCCTTAAATGACTTGCAATTTGGTGCTTAATGTCTTGTATACTTTGTAATTTATTTTTGGAATATGCTATTGTGAGGGTTTATCTTAGATGAGTCACTCAATTTGTGCTCTCAAAATCAAGCTAATACTCAAAGTGCTTAAATTGCTTACTTTGGAGGCTAACGTTTCACTTGTATTGCTAGTATAACACATATGCTTAAGGGTCTACCTTAAACATTGAGGGATCTAAGCCATTGTCTCTTACTTTGAATAATCAATGTTGTTATAATTCTACTACAAGTTCGAGTACATAACAGGTTTGGATTAAAGATTAAAACATCATCATTTCACCTAAGTTCTACTTGAAAAAATATGATCTTAAATTTGCTATGTTGTGAGGTTTCCTTTTATGAACTAATGGTGTTTTGGACATAATACACATAACTTGAAGCACTTCATAAGTTAATAACTTAATATAATCTTGTGGGTTTCAAGCACAATTTATGGGATAATTTGATGAGAAACACGATCAGTCCTAATGATGAATCCCGATTAGTCCTGATGATGAACCCGATTCGGATTCGAAACGTCGATGACAATGAAAACTACTGTGGATTATCCGGCAAACAATTTCGAGAAACACATTTCGGATCCGAGCACAACTTAGTCTTGTATCTTGATCACCATAAGCCTTAATAAATCTGAATGTGGTGATGAAAGGATTTCACAATTGGTATATAATGTTATATTGCAAATTTAATGCAAGAGTAAACTTCATATCCTCATATTCTAAGAAACTTGCAAATCTGATCATAACATTGTGGATGTCATAATCTTGTATTTGCAGTTGGTTTATTGATCTAAATTGTTGATTATTGCTAAGTACTAAACATTTGGAATTAATGTAACTATGACATGGTCATAACCCATGGTTGTGATAGTTCTCCTTGAATGGTTTGAGGCATAATTGAGGAATTTATGTGGTGATAAGAAAATATGGTTATCTAATATTGTCACACTACATTCTAATCTTTTCCAACACTCTAATGCAAGCTAGTTGTTAATGATAATTCTTGGTAATCTTCTGTTAAATCCTTGTTAATCAAGCAAACATTTTGCACACTTTAACTCTCATATCTTAAAGAAAATTTTGGTTGTTTGATTAATAATTCATAATCAATCTAGTCTAAGTAACTCTCCATTGCTACAACCAATAGGCTACATTGACTTTTAGAGATTCTCCCCTGGGATAGGGTAGTTTTTCCTTAGTCTGAAGTGTGGGGAAAGGCTACCAAGGTGACAATGGGTAGCTTGTTTGATAGTACCTCATAGCTCACCCACCAAAGTTAGTAATTCTCTTTCTTGGGTAGAGTTTGAGAGATAACACTTCTCACTCATGAGATCCTTTGTAACTCCACCTATATTTTTCATTTAGCAACTCACACTCAAAAGTGTCACTTGTTTATGATTGTAACTCCTCTTTTCTAAAAAGTGGGATCACTAGCTATTAAATTCCCTCTAGGCATTAGAGTAAGGGATTTTGGTGAAGTGTTTGTTGGACAAC
>SNQJ01S0131398.1:33808-44037 GCA_010110895.2 Picea sitchensis | reverse complement strand
ATAAAACTAACTCCTAGAACATTAATCTTAAAATCAAACTAGTAACTAGGGACAACCCCCCTTGGCTTCCCTAGGAGTAAGCCTAGAAGGAAGAGGTTCCAGTCAAGGTGACAGTGTGGACTGAGAACCTAGACATTGTGTCTTCGAGGACACACTAAGTGAGCAGGACTTAGCTCACGTTAGCAAGTGTGTATTAGGACGGCAACAGGGCTTATTCAAAATATCTGCAACTTGCTGATCTGTTTGGAGTCTGGACATACTCTAGAGCCACTGCTCCCTTCTGAATCCTATTCTGGATAAGGTGGTTCCTGATGTCAATGTGCTTGGAACGGTCACGGGATATTGGATTCTCAGAGAGTCTGATATGACTCTGCTTGTCATAGTAGACCACAGTAGGCTCCAACATCTCACCTGTCACCTCTGCGATTGACTTGGGAAGCGAGATGGCTTCACAACTAGCAGTGTTTGCTGCCATGACTCTGCCTCTGCTGAACTCAATGCCACTGAGGCCTGCTTCTTGCTGAATCAAGTCATCACCCCCTGAACCGGAACTGAAGCAGCAACTTGAAGTACTTTTCTTGTCAATAGCATCCCTGCCCAGTCAGAATCAACAAACCCATAAAACATCAACTCACCATTTCCTGCATAAGACCATGTTGCTCTGTGCCCTTCAAGTAACAGAGCACATGGTTTGCAGCTACCGAGTGAATCTGTCTTGGCTCAACCATATACTGGCTCAAAGTATTCACTGCAAAACATATATCAGGTCTGGTGTCAACAAGATATTGTCTTTTTGAAATATCAAATATATGTAAAATGTTGACATTCAATTTTCATTTTTATAATATATCGAATTTTATTATATATATTTTGAAAATTTTGTTTTATGTAGTTTGTCGAACTTAATGCTGAATTTTATTACATAGTTTTGCACTGCTGATCTTTTGTTGAAGTTCATGGATGCCGAGTCGAAATGAACTTAAACTAGGTGACTTAGCTGATCACATTTCCACTGACCTCTGTTGGCCTCCATCCACCTTTGTCAGCCTCTGTTGATCTATCGGCTTCTCTGATCTATAAAATTTGATTGGTCTGTTGCCTCCAACAACGACTTAAGAAGTGACCACACCTTTAATATTTACAAGCTTATGGTTTTTGTTTTTTGGTAGAAGAAAACGTTTGATTGATAGCAAAATTTATGAGTGTCCATTTTACCAGCCAGTGGCCTGGAAACCAAGAAGTATTGTGCGCGTGTAGCATATATCATTTATTATTTGGCAAAGATAACAAAAAACATTACCTCAATTGCATCATAACATCGTAAGAGACAACAATTTAGTTTCTTTGCCAGAAAATGCATCAGTAGGCTCAAAATTTGATTATCCTGAGGATAAAATTTGATTCACCCGAGGATCAGTACTCCACCGCTGAGCATAAACAAGAATTGTCAAATCTTCCCTTGTCTGTAAATAGTGTTTTCGACATGCCAAAAGTCTCTAAATGCCCAGTATAGCCAATTCTCAAAAGATCATTGCATAATGTGCCTTGTGTGCTCTGTCAGGGGCACCTGTATTAGAAGCTGTCCACAACATCCAGAAAATAAGGGGCGCTGAAAATAAGTCCTTTAAAGCACACCATCTGACTGGTTATAAAACATGGATCTTGTAGGAAAGAGGTGAAATAAATGGTCTTGAAAACCTGCATTAGCTGCAGAGACAACTGGTATCATCACATCAAAAGCTGGCTAACCTGCAGTCATACCACCATTGATGCATAAACAAAAGTTAAGAGTCCCAGTTCAATTCCTGTACTTAAATGAGCTTTTCATTCTGGGCCAAATATATTGCCAGTGCAAGTTGTTTCTTCCTTCTTGTCAAAGGCTAGGTCAATTGCATCCTCATCTTGCTCTCTGGCACACATAAAATCTTTCTTGTGCTTGTCAGATTTGAAATACTTGTCAAATATATTGTATATCACAATGTGGAGGTGCTAACTGAAAAAGGACAATTGGAGCAACTGCCTTTTTTTATTATCAAAGCTAATCTGTGGCGTAATGGAAGTGAGAAATAAGTGATTCTACTGTTATTGCTTGCCTCTTTTTATATGAATTAAAAGGAGCCAAGGAAAAAATGAATATGGGGAAAACTCTTTTTCTTTATCGTACCTCTTAAATTAGGAATCTCTTCTTTGTTGGCTCTGGACACATGGATATTTGACACCTAAAAACATACTGTCATTAACATTGCAAGCGAATTTTCCACCAGGTGGTTCGATTTGGAGCTAAAGCTTGTTGCTGATGTGGGAATTGTGGGTATCCCAAATGCTGGAAAGAGTACCTTACTCAGTGTTATAAGTGCAGCTCAGCCAACCATTGCAAACTACCCTTTCACAACACTATTACCCAATCTCGGTGTGGTATCGCTAGATTATGATTCCACCATGGTGGTAGCAGATTTGCCTGGTCTTCTTGAAGGTGCACATCGTGGCTATGGCTTAGGTCATGAGTTTTTGCGGCACAGTGAAAGATGTCATGTTCTGGTAAAAGTGCTAGTGCTTTTGAAGATCTTCAGATTGATTGGCATGTTCACTTCATGTTCCCTAATGTTCATTGTTTGGTTGATTATTTGGTAAATTTTTTCTTGTGAATATGTAATTGAAGTCTTGCCCATCATTCCTTTTTTTATAATTTTTTACGTGAACTGTATAATGTGAAAAATCCCAAGCCCTAGGTGACTAAAGTACTTATGATCTCAATAAAAAAAGTAGATTTCTGAATTTAATAATTGTAGAAATAAATTGGAGACCATAGCATTAATCACACAATAGCTGGAAATTAAATAGCAGAAGCATAAAATCGATTTCACACACACGTAGGTAATTAATCCTTCGTAACTAGCTTTTCATTCCTTCGAAAAATTTACAAGGAAACGTCCACAAGCTACTTAAAAATCAGTGCTGCACGTATACCAAAAATCACCTTGAACTGAGTGGAACAACCTGCTGTATGGCCTCTGTCCATACAATTGTATGGATTTGTACGGTACTGTCCATATGGTGCTGTCCGTACGACTACACAGAACTGTACTGACAGCTGTCTCGTATTGCGTGCTGCCCGAAAATGCCTCTTTGCTCTCTCTCTCTCTCTCAGTTGCTCAACCTGCTCAACTGTTTATGTGTTCTCGTGTCTTTGAACTCTCTATCTTGACCTGTCTTTATAGTTTTAGCTGAGACCAAAACCCTATTTTATTTTTGAGATTACTCATAGTCTAAATCACGCATGCATGAAATACACTTTTTAGACTAAACTGCTAAAAATAAGAGTTTCACTTTTTAACTAAGGTGAATTACAAAATATAATTTACTTTCCGAAAATAGAATCACTTTTCAAAAATATCTCGAACTACTACTCGCACATTCACAAGGAACTTGTGCGGAAGTTGTTGTTCGAGCTATAATTCTCAACATTCCCTCTTAGTGAGGAAGGAATTCTGCACCAATCCAAGTCTGTCTTTGAATGCCTCAAATTTCACTCTTGGCAAGGGCTTGTTCAGAATATCAACTACCTGCTGATCTGTGGGAATATATTGGAGCGTCACTACACCTTGTCTCGTATAAAGTGATATATGATCTCAATATGCTTGGACCTATCATGATGTTGAATTTTCACTAAGTGCTAGGCTCAAGCATGAGGTTTATTTCATTTTAGCATGTACTTGAACCATAAACAAATGTAACAACACCTACACAAGTGCTGCAATAACCAAGATCACAAGAAGAATAACCATGCACAAGAACACAAGAAGTATCCTGGGAAAACCCTTCTCAAACAAGGAAAAAACCCAACAATCCTTTGCTATATTCTCAAGAGAAGATCCCCCAACCCATAGACCTAGTACACAAGAGGGTGCTCACCAAAACCTAGAACCTAGCGCCCAAGAGAGGTGCGCACTTCAGCCGTACAAGTAGGTCTGAAATTTCCAAATGACAAGTGAGAGTGTGTGTTTCCTCCATGGGGAATCACCTCTATTTATACAAAGACTAGACACAACAATAGGTGTGTCTCTTGGTACAATAGGGTCGACCTCAATAACTCAATAATATAATTAATCATTAACCAAATATTAATTATCTTTCACATATGGTGGGGCCGATTTGTACCCTTTACATCACAATTAGGGTTACAAGTAAATCTTACACTCAGACAATATAGCAAGGGATCCACACGTCCATCTGTGCTCAGCCACTAGGGACATGTCCATCTGTGCTCAGCCACAGGGACGTCATACTCAACAGATCTCTATGTCAATTGAGTCCACTGGAGAATCATCTGGAGTACCATCTCAAGCCTGACTCAACTGAGTCCACAGGAGTACAAGGCATGAGACAACACATTGACTCAACTCAGTCTAGAGCAATGTTACAAGAACCAAACCGGTCATTGAACCGGTCGACCCCAAAAATCGGAACCGAACCGGAACTGGAAAAAAACCGGATCAAAAAACCGGTCACTAAAAATACATAAAATATTCAAATTTTTGAAAAACAAATACATATTCATGTGCATCCATGTGAATCTTTGTCTTTCCCTTCAACAACTCTTCTCTCTGCCCAGTGTCTACAAATAAGACAGAGGTTGGTGTGCAGATACACCACTAAGTCACTTGACACGATGATAAAGAGAAGAGTTCAACAAAAGAATTTATACTTGAGTGAAGGGTACATTTTTACTGGGGTCGTGACAGAAGAGTTCAACAATTAATGCCACCAACATCGAGGTACATAAAGGGTATGGTGCCCTTGATTAAATGTCAGTTTCATACCCTCTCACATGATAGAATCCAGTGGAAACATTGCAATCCTGCCAATCTTGAAATCCTGAAAACCGTTAAGTTTGCTGAATTTTGAATGGGACTTAAAATTCTACTTTCTCCATATGAAGTCCAATGAGGTTGGAACCACTCTCAAACATCCTGAAACAATTAATGGTAATGTTAAAAATTTAAGTAAAATGATGAAAATGAAAGAGAAAGGAGAATGTCACTTTTAAGAATTTAACATTACCATTAATTACTCAAGAGAAGCCAAATGAGTAGTGTGAGTGAAAGAGAGGGGGTGGGGTTGGCTTTATAGCTTCATTAGGGGCTCTAAACAATTCTAGAAGCTTACCATGCACGCCCCTAACCCTAATTTAAAAAAAACAATAAAAATTCCCTCACTTTTCCGGCTGCGGGCCTCATTGGCAAAAAAAACCGCTTCCGTACGGAACCGGCCGGTTCAGTACGGAACCGGCCGGTTCAGGCAAGAAATCGGCCGGTTCTGTACGGAACCGGTCTGAAGCGGTTCAGGGGGCCGGTTTGAACCGGTTTGGGCTCGGAACCGGTCGGACCGGCCGATTTTACCGGTACAGGTTCGGTTCTTGTAACATTGGTCTAGAGGAGAACAATACACCCATCACATGGGCACACCCAACACATGGTCTCTCTCACAGGTCAACTCAACTCAGTCCAGAGGAGAACGTATCCTGGAGAATGTCACACGACGCTGCCATCATCAACACATGAAACATTGGATTTTCAGAGTTTTTAATACAACTCTGATTATCACAGTAAAGGACCGTGGGATCCAACACTTGATCAAACAATCTTGCGAGTAACTTGCGAAGCCAGATGGCCTCACAACTAGCCGTACTGGCTGCCATTTATTTACCATGGGGTAGGCAATACGAGGTGCGAGGTTCACACAGCATGGTTCTTTCTCTTCCTCTTTCAATTGCTTTAGCGAGGGATATCTGGCTAAGCACTACTAGTGGGAGGGAGAGTTGGCGAGAGAAGCATTAGTGGGTGGGATAACTTGGTTGGATGTATTGAATGCTTGGAAGTACTGATTGCATGGATGTATTGATGGGGCTATAGGAAGTACTTAATGCATGAAAGTACTTTTTGCCTCTGCTGAGCTAAGTGCCATAGAAGTCTTCCCGGTAAACTAGGATATCGTCGTTGATTCCAAGCTAAAGTAGCACCTTGAGGTGCTCTTCTTGTCCGTTGCACTGTTTTCCCAATCTGAGTCTATATACCCCTGCAACTTCACTTCACCATCTCCAAAATATCTTAGACTATACTCCACTATGCCCCTCAAATACCTGAGCACATGTTTTGTTGCTACCCAATGCTTTTTCCTGGTCTCCACCATGAATTGACTCAACGTGTTCATTGCAAAACATATATATGGCCCGATGTTGATCAAATGCATCAAATAACCTATTAGTGGCCAGTACAACGTGGGATCCACCAACTCTGAAACTGAATTTGTTACCTTTTTCAAATTAGTGATCATGGGTGTGGCCATAGGGTTGCATTCCTCCATTTGAAACCTCTTTAGGATCCGAATTGCATACTTACCTTGCCCAAGGAAATTCTCCCTCGGTCTCTACAAACCTCCAATCCCAAGAAGTAATGCATCAGGCTGATGTCCTTCATCTCGACCTCAACTGCCATGTCTTCTTTGCACCCTACAATGAGCTTTTCTGCACCTGTCAGAAACAAGTCATCTACATACAACACTAAAATGAGTAGATTAGTCTGAGAAAATATATAATATAAGTTAGGATCTGCTTTGCTTTTGGTGAAGCCCAAACTTTGCAGGTATCCATCGATCCTGGAATACCATGCTCTTAGTGCCTGCTCGAGTCCATACAATGCTTTCTTAAGTCTACACACATGGTACTCCTTCCCACTTACCTCAAAGCCCTAAGGTTGCTCTAGGTACACTTCTTCCTCAATGATCCCATTAAGGAAAGTTGTTGTCTTCACTTCCATCTGATATATCCTCGATCCCATAAATGAAACTAAGGACGAATTGCTCGAAGGAAAGTGTACTCGGAAACTGAAGCAAATGTCTCCTTGTAGTCCACTCCCTCTCTTTGGAAGAACCCTCTCACCACAAACCTCACTTTGAACTTCTCAATGTGGTCATCTGCTGCATGCTTGACCTTGTAGAGCCACTTGGAACTTACAATTGACTTCACCATTGGTCTTGGCACTATGTCCCAAACATCATTTTCCATGATGGACGTGTACTCCTCCACCATGGAAACTCGCCATAACTGTTGATCTGCCACCTCCTGAAAATTGGAAGGCTTGAAATCTAGAATGCTACTCATCAATGGCATATAGTCTGGAAATTTCTTTCGAGGTCTACTCTCTCTGATTGTGCTCCTAGGAGTCTCAACATGCTTTGAGCATCCCTCAATGTTTGACTGAACCATCGAGGTCTCCTAACAGCAGTGGAAGGGGCTCCTGTCTCCCCCTCTTCACCTGAAGGCTGCTGTACTACCTTGGAAATCACTGGTGACCCCAGCTCAATCTTCAAAGCTTCCTGCTCCTCATCCTTTGCCATTGAAGTAGGCTCACGAGACTTCCTAGATGCAAAGTCTTTCTCAAATTTTACATCCTTACTTACTACTATCTTCCTCTGCTCTGGAATACAGACCCTGTAAGCCTTTGAAGTCTCACTATAACCCACAAACAAACCCTTCTAGTTGGAGGGCTCCAACTTGGTCATCTTCTCTATCGGTACATGGATATAAACTGAACAACTAAAGATGTGGAAATGACTCACCTTTGGCTTCACACCAATGAATGCCTCGTTTGGTGTCTTGTCCTCCAAGATCTTATGAGGACATCGGTTTTAGATGTAGACTACTGTGTTACATGTCTCTGCCTCAAGAAACATGGGCAAGTCCCGATCATGTATGATGGTATTAGCAACCCTTATGATGGATCGATTCTTTTGCTTTGCAACCCCATTCCATTGTGGGTTGTATGTAACTGTCATCTCCCTCTTGATTCTTGCCTCCTTCCAGAAACCTCTGAACTCCTTGGAGGTATACTCTCCCCCTGTAATGTTCCTAACTTGGCTAGTCTGGGAAACACTGATAATCTGATGTATCTACTGTAGATAATTCGTTGTTACATCATACAAATGACTATATAGATGATAAATGAGACAAAAGACTGCAAATCTTATATTATGATATCTCTCTGAGTACAATGCCGAATGTGACTGAATAAAAATGAATCACTTGGCTAGATCAAATGACAAAAGGATCTTAGCCGGAATACAATAAGCAAACTAAATGATAATACCCGATAATAGATGAGCACTGCTGGATCAATGGATGAGTTGGAACTATGGCAACTCCCACGGTAACTGCTGAAAGTTCGGAAAGTTTGCCCTGGTGGCTAAACCTCTCGGAATGGCCTGGAAAATGTACCTAATGGTGCACCCTGCTCTAGCTCTCAGTCCTGGTGACTGACCGACCCCTCTGCTGGTGTGTCTGGACCCCAGATGGATCCCCCTGGGGGAATGCGCCCCTCTCACTGGAAAACTGTGCCTTAGTTATTCCACCGCCGGAATCGGTTGAGATGTGTCTCAAAATGATCGCCTCGACCTACTGTGAAATGTGTCGGAAGGGTTTCCCTGGATCTGATTTGATGATCGCTCGGGAACCCCGGATGTGTCTGCCCAAAGTGTCGCACTCCCAATGTCTGGAAAATGCGCCCCAGATGATTCCTCCGTCGGAATTTGACGAGGAACCAGGAAAAAGATGCGCCTTGCCTTCCTCTCAACTGGGTCGAAGGGGAATCTCTGAACTTTCCTTGGATGGGACAAGTCGATCCACTGAACCTCCTCATAAGCTGCGCCCTCACCTTGAATAAGTGTGCCCTTGCTGCTGCAACTTGCGAAACTGCTATTGAAGATCGATGGAAGATCTGAGTGATCTTCCCAGTGACTAGGGTGTGTCTCAACACCGAAATCAACCAACTGGTGTCTTCCTCTTGGAATCCACTGAACTATCTCTCCTGAGATGCGCCTCTCTCTTCAATGACAAGTCAAAATCTACATAATGATGAATTAGGTCGCTGAACCTTGTCTTATAGCTGTCGGAAACCCTAATTCGCTGCTGAAACCCTAATTTGCCGTCGACTTCTAATTTTAGCTCTTCTGTTCTATTTTTAGCTTAAATTGGCTTAAAAGCGCTTTTACCCACTTTTAGCTCAATGTCACTTTCCGAACATAACGCCTTTGACTGGAGTGACCTCTAGTAACCCTGTTTACCTCTTTCTAGCCTTGGCTATAGTCTAACGGGGCGGTTTAGACCATTAAGCCTCCTCTTTGGAGCTCCTATTTGGAAAGGGACATTACACCCCCATTGTCTGATCTCAATACTTTGATATTCTTCCCTGTTTGGTTTTCAACTAGAGCTTTGAACTCCTGAAACTTGCTAAATATTTCATTCTTGGTCTTTAAGAAGTAGATCCAAGTCTTACGAGAGAAATCATCAATAAAGAAAACATAATACATGTTTCCTGTCATTGATGCTACTGACATCGGTCCACAAACATCCCAAATATACTAGGTATAAAATCCCTTTAGACCTATGCCCACTGCTTGGAAAAGCAACCTTGGCATGCTTGCTAAGCGTGCACCCTTTGCATACACCATGCTGCTCAATACTGAATTACGGAAGACCTGTGACTATCTCCCTCAAAATAGGCAACACCCTATGATGCACGTTCCCCATCTTCTTGTGCCACAACTCGCACAAGCTGTCACTGTTATGCACTAAGGCTCAAATAGGCTCACCTTGCAACCTGTACAAATTACCTTCTCTAACCCCTATTACCTGAGTTGTATTTGGGCTAGATTCCTTCGATCTGATGAGGACTTGCTAGTTGTTCAACTCAACTGCAAAGCCCTTATCCTCCATGACTGAAACTCAAAGCAAATTCTTCCCGAGACCTGGTACAAATAAGACATCGTCAAAATCTAAAGAATTACTTGACTCGAGCTAGAAGGGAATAGTACCAACTCCCGCTATTAGGTACTTGGCATCATCACCAAGCTCAACCTACACTCTTGAGTCCTACTTCTTCGGACTAGAAAACAATTGTAGGGCTGATATCAGATGTTGAGATGCCCCACTTTCCACATGTTAGCCTCTTTGAAATATACAATCATTAAGTCTAAGTATACCACCTTTAATATTGTACATACTAGGATATAGTTGTTATCCTAAGTGTGTTTCTAGATTTCTATATTTCCTCATTTGACCTTATATCCTGTTGAGGTGTCGATGTGAGAACAATTGAGGTGGTTTCATTATTGTATTATATATTTTTATCATTAAGATGAATAGTATGTTGAGAATTAAGGCTTGAGGCCTTTTC